>JAZBQO010000178.1:0-55454 GCA_038407005.1 Ceratocystis sp. C1944
TAAAAAAAAAAAGGAAAAAAAAAAAAAAAAAAAAAGAAAAAAAAAAAAGGAAAACAAAGAAAGGAAGGAAAGAACGAAAACAAAATCAAACACCAATCATCCAGCAGAGAAACAAAACAGTGAACAAAGCGTAGAAAGAATGCAAAAGAAAAGTAGCAAAGAAAACTAGACTCGTACCTCCACACTCCCTCTCCCGGCAGATCACCTTCTCCCACACCGTCCTCTCTCACGTCCCAATGCGGAACACCCTCCACTTAGGGTCTAGTTTCCCTGCCAGATATCTGCAGCTCTTGTCTCCTGTGAGGAGCTTTCGTACAAATCTCATGGACAGTTTCTTCTCATTGCCTAGACATTCCCATGGGTGGGTAAAGGTCTTGGCCTGGTCGCACCCTGCGACTGGGCAGTGTAATTCTGCGTTCCTGGATTGGTTCAATTACTTGGTGGTGTGTGTGGCATTAAACTTTCATGTGCGAGTAGAAAATTGTTACGGTGCGAATAGGAACACTCTTTTTTATTCCATTGTTCAAGTTGTCTGACCCTTTCCTGTCGTCAGACCATCTCATGCATAACAACAGTTGTTGCCTTCTCATAATGCCTCACAGCTTGAATAATCGACTGTTGGGAGCTGCTTGTATGCCTTTTGATTCGCTTTTCGAGGTATTCAGGTTGATAATAGGCCTCTAAGGTCCTTTCTGTACAAGCATTCGATTGTATCATGACCTCCACACGAAGCGTCGGAGTTCATAACTGCACGTCAAGCTTTTAAATGTCGTTTTCTAGATCAAATGGTGCAAACCCAGCTTCTCAGCCACCTCCTCCCTTGATATTCCGTTTTGTATTAGCAGCCTTGTGGGCAGTGTGAAGATAGGAAATAACTCAGTCTTAGAAATGGGGGTTATCGAGCATCTGATCAAACACTCTATGTATTGACTGTATACCTTTTTCAGTGGCCTAAGGCACCCTAGATCAACATGCTGAAGTAGATGAGAGGCATGATCAGGCATATAGAGAGTGATAGTCTTGTTCCCCTCACAATATTCCTCGAATTCAATGGAGTGGTGACTTTCGTGACCATCAAAGATCAACAGGTGATAGCGACTGTTCACTCACTTGGTTATCACCTGATCGAAGTGCTTTAGCCACTCACAACCCAGCCTGTTATTGCTCCATCCATTTTCACTCAATGCAATAACCCAATAACCAGGAAGATCGTATTCTTGGTACCAACCAGCAAGGTGATCTCCCTGAACCAATGATAAATAGTGGGATCAACTGACATCTGTACTGATCACAGGCTGTACTTGCTTGGGTCTTTTTTGCCTATGGGAGCTTGTAACGACTGTTCTAGAGTCAATCAAACCTATCATAAAGCCGGTCTCATCAAAGTTCCAGACATCATCTAATCAGATAACGTGCTTGATAAGTGAGTGGGAGAGTCAGATAAGTGAGTTAAAAAAACCCTGAACCTACAACATTTCTATTTGATTAGATGCTTTATGAACACCCAATATGTCACAGACTTCAAATGAAGCTAGAATCCTTCTTGCATTTCTATCCCTTCAAGATAACCTGAAATTAAGTCTCCGACGGACAGCAGTTGCATACTAAGTCCCCTTCTAGACCTTCCGTCACTACTACCACGGCATCACATCGTTATGTAGTACTATCCCAAAGTCATGAAAACTATCTAACCTAGAGGAACAGATAATGATACAATTCATTACAGGCTTAAATTCACTAGGATTTCCCTCACGAATGTGTTTTGTTGAAGAAATGGCCAATTTATTTGCTAGCTGACCGCGATGCGTCACCCGGCAAGCGCTGGGCTCATGATTTCGTGAAGCGACAACCAGACCTGAAGACGCGTTGATTTCTCAAGTACGACTACTAGAGAGCTAAATATGAAGATCCAACAATTACTCGTGGCTGGTATACTGCGATCCTGGCAATTGATGCAGAAGGTCAATCGATCGCGCCGTTCATCATTGGTGCAGGCCAAGATCACCATGCGAGTTGATATCGAGATTGCGACCTCCCGAGCGATTGGGTCATCGCAACCAACAAAAATGGATGGACAGATAGCCAGTTGGGTCTAGAGTGGCTAAAGCACTTTAACCGGCCGGTCTACAACCACCTGATAAACTGGCCCCTGTCGTCTTCTGATCCTCCATGGTCACGAAAGCCACCACTTCGCTGGTTTTGAGAGATATTTTGACAAGAACAAGATTATCACTCTTTGTATGCCGGCCCATGCGTCTATCTCGTCTACTTCATCCTCTCACTGTTGGGTGCTTTTCAGTCCTTAAAAAGGCATATGGTCGACAAATAAAGTATCTGATCAGATGCTCTCTAGATAGTTGGTTGTGGTTTTATTGCGATTCAAAATTTCGTAGTGAAGATTTTTGGCCTATTCACTTGACTGACCCACTCACTTACCACGCACGTTATATGCCGAGTATTTGACCAATTGAAGTGCTGTAGACAAGAGGGGTAGAATCTGTCGCGTGGTAGTGGGGACATGAGTGGCGCAGAGGTTGCTGTTGACACCTGACCCACTTCTGTCAGTTCTCGGAAAAGATTTGGGTAAATAAATAAGACAAGGTTTTTATCTGAGAAAAGGGGCCATTATAGATGGAAAGGGGGTAAAACAACCTTTTCATTTAACTTAACATAATATATGTCACAATTGGTCCCTAACTTATTGTACAAAGTTATGAAAACTTTGGTTACTCTTCTTTTCATATATACTACCCCCTTTTCAAACAAGTAAATCGTCTCATCAGTTTACCCAAACTTCATCTGGAGCTCGTTTGGAAGTTTGCTTCAACAAAATATTTCAAGGTCCAATTTTTACATTATCCATATCCTAACCCTACATCACGTGACATGTACGTACTATATTCTGTGATAGCACTGACCGCTAGTTAGCAGAAAAGAGAGCCAATGGAATCATTAGAATCGTACCATAAACTCCTGAACAACAGAATCTTCACACCGTTGAATGTTCATGGAAAGGAGAAACTGGGCAGTAAAGCACTAGCTGTTGATCTGACTATGCGCATGCAACACGGACCGATCTAAATGCCGTCTTTAGGGCCCTGTCTTGTCAATTCTTCTGTATTCCTATTTTCCTAACTCCTATATCCTCTATCACTGAGAATCTTGTCTTGAGCACGGGCTTTATTTTCAGGGATTATTGCATGTAAGTATTCAAAAGCGGAAAGTCTCCTCCAGCCAGTGCAAACTTGCAACATGTAACCCAACTCGAAATTGCTCAAGACGAAAAGTGTAGTCATAGCTTTCAAAAAGCCTCCGTCACCTTATTAGCGTTCAACGCATCAGACGGCAGCTTATGCGCATCTATCACTATTTTCTCTGATCCCTGTAGTGTACTTTCGGATTTACACGCAGTTAGCCGCCTAAATTCCGTTGTCTCTGCTTATAATACTACGCCTGTTCAATGCATGCAAATGGCTGTAGGTGAGCACAGATCAATGAAGGGCGCCTTATGAGTTTTATGTACGTTTTCTTTCCTTTCTTCACGATAAGTGTCAACATGTCTAGTCATCGCTAGGACCATCTTGCTCAGATTGAGTAGCAAAACCTACTACATAGTGTCCAGCTGGAACTGCCTGAAGAAGCCTCTACTACAAGGGGATTTTCCAATACTTTATTAGTGAGTGCTCCCTAGTGCCTTCGTTACCTCAATGGGAATATATTAACCTATAGCACTATAGCGCCTGCTTCATGTAATTAATTCTGCTCAGTGTCTGTTGAGGAGACAAGGATGGATGTGTATTGCATGTCAGTGGGAGACATAGGGTTGGCACATGCCCAAGTGTTAAGGCTAAGCCTAAAATTGGGGGCCAAACAAGTTCTATAAGCGCAATGGCCCTACAAAATAGCCACATTACGCAACTTTAATACTCCTAATCACTCAAGTATCCTAGATAGCTTCTTTCCTATCTTCATTAACGTGTAATCTTTGATTGTCTCTGCAACCGCTTGTATAGCCCACTAACAATACAGCCTGTAACAACACTTTCTAGAATAGATCTCTTCCTCAATTTATTTAATCTATCCAGGCTTTGTCTGTTCCACATCCCATGCCTTGATTCCTTTAAATGCCAACAATTACAAGGTTATATGGTAGGGTCTCAACCCTTATGTGAGTTCCTGACCACACAAGGCCATGGGGGCATGCAAGGAGCACTGCTCAATGTGTATGGAGTACTGTACAACAACTACCTTTGTGCTAGCACTGTGATGGATATAATTGTAATAGACCTCGAGCATCAACTCTAAGTTATCGTATAAAGTTTAATTATAGAAAAAAAGGTTGGAATGACTGAGTAATAGCCCATTGGATTCCAAAGGTCTAACTTCAATTCAGGTGGACTAGGTCTATATACACCAATATTAGTTCCATTGTCAGTTCTGGCACTAGCTGCTATATATTTGAATTTGGTTTGTGTTGTGGTTAAAACTCAATACATTGTTGTCCTATTTCTGCAGTCTAGATGGCTAGTGCTTACTTAGGGTAGAGATAGTTGTATAATTAGAATCTGTTCGGTTTGTTAAAGAGTACCACTTTATACATGTATAAAGGCACTTCATTCTTTCACGACGAATGCTTTTCCTTTGTATTCCTTCACCAGACCTACCTCAGTTTTTCCCTTCACCTTTATTGTCTTTGCCAATAGCCTTTTCCTGAAACTTTGTCTTCACTCCGGCTCTTTATCATATTCTCGCCTTCGTACTACTATTCTTCAATTTCAAAGTTTATTCTCTCTATTCAAACAATAACACAAATACTATCAATCGACAACTATGCAACACTGGCCTATAACCCTACTCTTTGTATTTGCTATCAATGCAATGGCAGCTTCTATTGGAAGTGCTCATAGTGGTGAGAATGCTGGTAGCATTGCTACTGTTGACAGTACTACAGATGTTGAAGAGGTGCCCAGCACCAATGACCATCATCTCAATGCACGAGGCATCTGCGCTTTCAGCCTTAATGCTAGAGAATGCTTATTGGTCATAAATGGAAGACTTGTAACTGTCAGAGGACAATATGTTCATGTTCCTACAGCATTCTGTAAACGCTAAGGCATGATTGAAATAAGCATCCTTGCCCCTGGTAGCCTTTTGTTATCATTGCCATGGGCACAGAAAGACGGAGAATAACGCGCATCATGCGTCGCAGCCAAGTATGCATCGCACTCTTTTTATACTTTCCGAAAACTACCTAACGTCCATGCTGAGCGAGCGCCCAAAAAAAGCGAGCGCCTAGTTTTTTACCACCTGTGAGAACCAACTTAGCGAGTAGTCTGAATCTTTAGTGAAGACTTAGGTGCGGGAGCGTGTATAAAGTTGATCTTGTATTGTCTGTCTTCTATCTTCTAACGAGTGATTGTACGAGCTACTTAAATACCTGGAAGTGAACCCCTTCTCCAAACCATACCTGTCCTTGTGACTGAATCTCCAACCACTAGTTCATGGCTAGTAGTTGGAGAACACGATTGTGACGTATGAAAAGTAGTCACAAGGGAAAGATGAGACATCGGTGGTTTGCACTTGGCTCCGTCCCTGCGGTCACATGCTTGCAACAGAACCGAAGAAATACTGCCGACGGAAGCCGAATTTTCACAGACCCCCCCAGGTCAGTGCCATTGCTGACGCTTGATAGTATGGGGCTGAACTGAATTACGGCGCAAGTTTGGTGCCTATGTCGACTAGACGCAGCTGTTGGACGAAGCGCTTGTAAGCGTCCGTAGCGAGAGGCTTGGTGAGTCCATCAGCAGCCATTTCAGACGTCTTTATCCATTGAGGTACTAAACGACCTTGCTGGACTTCTTGACGAATCCAGTGCCTGTGGATGTCGACGTGACGAAGCTTCGTGGTGAGCTGAGCGTCTGGAGCCTTGAGAAGGCGAATCGTTTGCTGATTATCACAATGGATCTCTGGCGTAGTCGCTGGGTATCCAGCTGATTTCATAAGGCGCATGAAAGCAACTAAATCTCTTGCAGTTTGCGATAGTGCAAGAAGCTCGGCCTCTGTGGAGGAAGTGGTAACCGTGGATTGGCGTGCGGCTTTCCAATCAATAGCCCCGTTGTGGAGCAGGAAGAGAGATCCGTATGAGGAGCGACGAGTATCGATGTTGTCTGCAAAAGCAGAATCTGAGTAGACCTTGAAGTTTGATTCGTAAACTTTGAAGGCAGATTCCATGGCATCGGATGAATACTCAATCGCAAGTGTAGGTGTGGACGCGAGATATGCCAGTGCTCTGTCAGCAGCAGCCATGTGTTCATTGGAGGGATTCGACATAAAGCGTGCAAGTTGAGAAGCCGCAAAAGCGATGTCTGGACGTGTGACAACAGCTGGCCAATTGAATGACCCTACCTTCTGTTGATATAGGTTGACAAAGTCGGGCTGTGCTTGCGTGCCTTCTCGTGGTGCCATGTTGTCAGGCCTCATGGGTGTCTGGTACTTGTGCGTGGTGACGATATTGAACTTAGTGATAAGTTGTTTGATATACGCGTCTTGTACAAGCCAAAGCTTCCGCTGACTGCGATCTCGTAGGATTCTGACTCCCAAGAACCAACTTGCTGGTCCGAGGAAATTGGTTTCGTAAATCTTTGAGATCTTTCTTTCGAATGCGCGCAGTTCGTCAGTTGCTGTGGCTGCGTATATCAGGTCATCGACGTAGTACATGACCAGGAGAGTGCCATTGGGATCCTTGAACAGACAGTTGCAACCATTCACGGGTACCAGTCCGATGTCTAGAAGCGTGTTGGTGAGGTGCTGGTACCAGAGGTATGGTGACTGCTTTAGTCCGTAGAGAGCCTTCAACAGTTCCCAGATGTCAGTGCCTTGCGAGAAGCCGTCTGGTGCCTGTACAAAGGTCTGCTTGTCGATGTTCGGGTTGATGAAAGCATTAACCATGTCCGCCTGAGCAGTTTCCAGATCGTAGGCTGCTACTATTGACATGAAGTAGCGGAAGACTCGCATTGCAGCAGTGGCGGCGAATTACTGCCGACGGAAGCCGAATTTTCACACCACCTAGATTAACGTGGTCCATAAGCGAGTGGACCACTACACCTGCACCCAGAAAGGGTCTATTACACCACCACAACGAAAGGAATAAATTCAAACTATTCAGAACTAAATCCTGTCACCATCATTGAATCATCCTCGCAAGTCCATGCATTGCGTCCGGTCTTGCTACAACTACTACAGTGCCGAACAGCCATTGCAGTCCTGTGCTCGCAGTTGCCATTCTCACGCCTCTCTTGCTTTAGCTGCTCATCCACATCCTTTCGGGATAGCAAATTATGTCCATCCTTTATGCTAAGGCTTCCTCCTTTCTGGAGAAATGCCTTTTTGGACCTTCGCCGTTTGGTTAAAGCATAATTGGCCTCCCAAAGCATCTTGTTCTCAGACCTGAGAAGGGTTATCTCATGCATTATGGCCTTCACCCCTTTGGTAACTTTCCGCAGCACTGTAAATGGGTCTTGGAGAGCTGCTATGATGACAGGCAATCTGACTTTTAATCAAAGTAGAGTGTGAACTGGCCTCCCTTGGGTTATGTGGTGTTTGGGAGACCTAAGGGTCGTCGTTGGGTTGAGGAGGGCTAGACAGTGGTGGAGTCTGCAACTTTATATCTAGCTTCAACAAGACTACCTCGGGATAAAAGGGAACTAATCCTGCTCCTCTGGATCCAACTTTAACATTTTCTTCTATAAAAGTAGTGTGGAAGGCAGGCTTGAAGGCGATAAAAAACTCAAGATTGGTCTGATACCACGTTTTGCGATTCTGTTCGCGACAAGTGTGAACTAACCGCGAATAATGGCTGGATCTTCGTACTTGGCCTTCTTGTAGTCCTATCTAGGATTAAAACGCATCTTGAGGCCCGACTGTCGCTTAACAAAGTTAAAGCCTAGCCCTTGCCAACGGGTAACGCGTCGCGGTCGACGAGCAGTCGGTTGGCCATTTATTCGACACCACGCAGCCGTGGGGGGGATCTTTGCGAATCTAGGTCTAGAATGAACTGAAAAATAATCAGCTACTGTAGGTTGGATGGTCTCCGTGAGTTAGGGATGGTAGCGCGTCATGAAGGGATGTCGTTGTGTCGGCGACGGAGGGTACGATGTGACCGTGTAGATCTCTGGAGCGCAATAGAGACTTGGTTTAGGGTCTCTCCTAAGGACTTGAAGGGCAAGATTGATATGATCATGCGGCAGACACAGGGAAGTGGCGGATGCAGAAGCGATTGCCGCCCGCAAGGTAGTGAGAGCTGCCACTGAAGTCGTCCCCTCACAAGCAAAGGGCCTGAACCTGTGTGTCGGGAATCTGGGAGTGGTAAAATGGATCGGACGGAGGATGCAGAAACCGGGGACTTCGCAGCTTGCAATAGGCGAGATCCGTTGTATGCTCGCAAGATGGCAAGGCGGATCCGACAACCTGACCCTGGAAAGGCCGTTTGGTAAGGTGCACTGGGTACTAGGACACTGCGAAGTCCCGGGCAATGAAGCAGCCGATCAGCTGGCCAAAGCGAGTTGCAAGAGCGAGAACCTCCTGGTCCCAAAGGCGACAATGTCACTGACGGCAGCAAGAAGACGGTGGGATGAAGCCTTTAAAGCAGACTTCCGACACTGGATGAAAGAAAACTGCCCGGAGATCAGACATCTCGGTGGAGCGCTGAACTGGCCGAGACTATACGACGTCAGCTGGATGAAGGGGCTACACAGAGGTATGGCTGCCCGAACCTTGGCAGCGCGCTCTGAACAAGGCGATTTCGACGAGTATCACGTGCGGCTCAACTACATGAATGCAGAAAGACGATGCCCAGTTGCAGGGTGTGACCAAGCCAAGACCATTAGCTATCTGTAGGAATGTCTAGGCCACGAGAGGGGACGGCGCAGCGAGAAGATGATTTCTCGGAGAAGGGAATGTGGAGGTACAAAGTTGGATTTCTTTCCTACTTTCCTTGCGTATTCGTTCTACGCTCTGTTTACTGTTTTGTTTATTGCTTGATGGTTGATGTTGGGTTGTTTTCGTTCATTCCTTGTTTTTTTTTGCTTTCTTTTGCCTTTTGTACTTTAACCACGGTAGAGCGGAAACGAGCAACAAGGTAACTTGGGAGAAATGGTGCTTCGCTCGGCAAAAGTCTATGGTGAGCCTTGCAGAGGGTTAATTCTGTCCGGTAACCAGTCCGGCGTCGTTTGATCTCTGTGATTCCCGTAGACGTTAAATACGTTCAAGTTCAAGTTCAAGTATGTCTGATACTAACTGCAACGTTTGGTCGAACTTGGCCAGGGGCAACAATCCTGGTAATCCCGGTTCCGGTTACTGGCCAAATGTCTTTGTGGATGACACTCCCCTCTAGCATCATGTGTTGAAGCTCGATAAAGTAAATACGAAATCTCATCACTGCTTTTCGGACTTGCCAGCTTGAATCGATTTCTAATGGCTTTATTGTATTGCGTTTATGGCAGTGGATGAACTGTGAACGTTGGCCTTTACATAATAGTCTGAATCCAGGGGCTTTACGAGAATCTGGGGACTTATAAGCGTTTAGAGGCCTTTCTCCTGAAAGTAATTATGTGTGTCTTGAATGAGACTTGACCTTCCCATGGTTGATACCTTTCAAATGTGTGGTAAACACCATTTCCAGTGCCCAGAAACTTAGATACTTCAAGCTAAGCTATCAAAACTATAAACTATCTCTATACAGCTAGATGCAAGCAAGGATGCAAGTCTGAAGGTTTGTCAACAATTATGTTTTAGGTAGATCTCAAAGCCGAGAAATTACATCTATCGTAATATATTTGTCGAGATAATGGAATGGCTTCCTTTCACTTACATTGCCAGTGTTGTTTTGTACAAGGTGGAAATTCCATGGTTCACCATTCACTTTTTACTAATGAACGGAGATAGAAGGATATAACGGCTGCAAGGTTCCATTATGCTTCAAACTAAAGGATCCACGCTTCAAAACTTATTATGTTAAGTAATGTAATTCGCTAGTGAGTGGAAGAGACCAGTAACCGTAACAGTTCCTGATACCCCCTCACATTCAATATTCCATTACGATAATATAATAAAAGAAAATCCATTTCGAATAACGACAGTGATATTTACCTGGTGGTTCCGCATCTTCTAAACAGGGTCTTCCATTTGGCCTGTCCTCACACAGTTGCCACAGTCCTGCGTGCCTGCTACAGTGACCTTGACTGACTACCATTCTTCTGCATGTCGTGAGCTACCTGCCAATAAACATCATTGTGAGCTAGAATGTCTGGAGCATTACCTATAGTAAGTGCTCGTCCTTGCCATACGTATGTCTTGTTGGCTCTCTGGCGTTTGCCAAGTGTCCCATTAACTACCGCAGTGACTTGTCCTGCTCACGTAAAAGCATTACCTCATGCATTATTGCATGTGTCTCCATTGCAAAGTGGTCTATAGCATCATAAATTGGGGTCACAGAGCGTCCTTGACGATCGGGAATTCGAGTATCGACATGGGCAGACTGTGAGAGGACTTGTGTCGTGTTGTGTGTTTTCAACGAGACCCAAGTGTTAGTCCCTAGGAAGACAGCCAGTTGGTGTTGGAGCCTGTAGCTTGATATACGGCTTCAACAAGACTGCCTGAGGGTCATGAGGCACTAGTCGTATGTGTGATTAAAACAAGTCTTGAACTCTGGTATCGCTGGACGAAGTGTGGGGCCCGGTGCTGCCCTGTCGAGGGTGGCTTGTCTTTATTCTGGTGTACAAGGTGCAAAGGCTGACCATGTAGATCTTGGCGGTCTCAAATACTGAGTTTTGGGTTTTTTTGATACCAGCAACAGCAAGAGCGGGATTGGCCTCTTCAGAATTTGAAGATATTGGTGGTTTGAGTAGAGTGGTTTGAAAGAGGGAATTGTGAAAGTCTGAGTGCAGTGTTGCGCTCACTGGTCTATTCCACTCATTGGTACATTACGTTATCCTATAGTCTAGGTCAGCCCCACTAGGCGCACACAACAAGGCACAATAAGGACACAAGTACCTGTGGCTACAGAACCACAGAGCGCCAAAGGGGGGGAGCATGCAGCACGTGTAGCCATCGCCGTAGTGTGCGCCCAGTGGGGGCCATCTGGGTCTAGGGGACAATGCCGAGGCACCTAGATGGTAATTGCTGGTCTTGAGATAAGTATTGATGGATTGCTGGACTTTTAAGTAATTATAGAGCTTTTTCAGATGGGAGACTTCTGAATTTAACCAAAGGTACAAGTCCAAGACAAGGTCAGTGCTGTAATTGATGTGGCCTGGAGTGTTACCTCTAGGTCAACATGTAAAGTAGAGTATTAGAAGATAAGCATATATATCTGAAGTTGTGACGGCGGATTGGATTCCCTGAGTCTAACAATGAGTCTTGTAAGGCAAATGAACTTATGCAGGTATAAATACCTCTCCCTGTGATATTATAGCACAGTTCAATACGTTCAACCTCCTCTATCATAAATGTAGCGGTAAAGAAAAGGAACTTTGATAATCAACATACATCACTAGCCCCCTACTCTCTAAAGCCGAGATTTACACCTACTTATTACCGGCTAATTGATAAAGGTATGTGTGAACTTGCCAGCAACCTAAGTCAGGCTTACCAGGATTGCTGACTCTGAAAGTTCAGCAAAACGTCGGCGTTGGTATCAGACCCGAAGGGCCTTTTCCGAGGCCATGTGTTTGGTCTAGATACTAGAGTAATGGATAGATAAATCAGTTGAGATCTACCGTTCAATCAATAATTTGATAGACATTGAACAACATCAATAATTACTTGCCCCTTCTTCTTCCCATTTGAAGAACATTCGGTACGTCCTGCCTGAATGTACTGTTAGAACTCCAATGTGCAAGGAGTATAAGATGAGACTAGCTTGGCTACAGCACACAGGTGATCCTAGCTATGCAAGTGGCTCTATATATCTGAAAACATAAAGACATGACAAACATTCTACCATTGATTCATCGAGGGAAGACCAGAAATATGATAACATTTTAGTATGAAGTGTGAGTAGACCACTGTCTAACATGTACCCGTTGATCCGGAAAGTAGATGGCTAGCTTCAGAATGAAAGTCAAGTGTGAGCAAAGGACAGATAGGTATACCAGCACGTAATCAAGTACATCCGCAAGTACTATAGTATAGCCGAAAGCCGAGAACAAGTAAGTTTCCGGAAGCCTTCAAACAGACCTCTATCTGCTCTGTGGTCTAATGCTCAGTAGACCAATTGTGATGTAGAAGCATTGATGGCTTGACATACTCGACTAATCTTTGCTGAAGAATCTATTCTGGCATGTATATAAAACCTTTCCCTCCTCCAAGATCACCAGACATTTGACCACTTCTTTACATCTACATCAGTTCTCCAACTCTACACACATACCTTTACCTAAAGCCTTTGAAACTTCATTTCTACTTTATACTTTTTCTGATCTTCTTCTCTTCACTCGTCTCAACTTCATTTCTACCAATAACCAAACCAACAAAATGCAATACTGGACTGTTACCTTCCTACTCACTCTTGCTGGCACTGCTTTGGCACTGCCTGCTGTTGAGCCTGCTGTTGATAGAGCCAATACTCATGGCAGCATTGTAGCCAGGGATTATAAAGACTGTTGCCGTTTTTTCAAAGCCTGCTTTTGCACAGAAACTGCTGATGGGGCTCAAATTGCTGTGGAAATGAAACATTGTAACAACGCACCCACCTGTGAGCGATCATCATTGCCCCCGCAGTTCAGAGGATCTTCGTCTTAACCATGAGGCCGACTTCTCTGATGACATTATTTGGGTTGCCCTACACATGGACCCAGGTTTTCTAGTGTTCGACAGTCATAAAGCAGGCTCTGCATTATACTTTCTAGGTTCGCAGTTTTTCTTCGTCTTCTTTACGATTTTGATAAAATAAATAGTATTTGTGTTGGATAAATGTTGGATAAACTACATGGAGGATGGGTATTGTGGGGAATTTGCCTTCGGTCGGGTTAACCCAGGGTAAACCCGAGCCTGAATACTTCAGCTTAGTTGTCCATGACGGAAGAACTTAACACCTTAGAGAATGAATAGAAAAAGCTTCACCATAACGATTAATCTGTATACCAGCACGGTTCCACGTGCGGTTGTACAGTATCACGAGTGACTTCTAAAGTGATAAAATCTGAATTCAGTAGATTGTTCCGACAATTTGATCATAATTGAGATTGTCTTGTACTTAGTAAAACACATCACACCAAGTGCTTCAATAGTTGGATCTCGACAATATTCATCCAATTTACCAATATCACTGCATCAAAGGACATGTTGTGTAACTTTTGTAACTCTCTCTTAAGTTTTGCTTTAGTCTCAGCTTCAGTGATAGATTAACAAGACAAGGGTTCTCTGCATGAAAATTCCTTTAGTCTAGCCACACTGATCTTCCCAATAGTTTTATGGGTCGTTTGATAAGCTCTGGTATCTTGAATCATCTCACTGCATATTTTGCAATGCCTACATTGTTCGTCATGTAGGTCGGTCAGTCGTGTGAAGCTTCCCAGACTACCGCTCCTTCGCAGTCTATCAGTAACCTAAGTCAGGGTTACCAGGATTACTGACCCTCATCCATTTCTCGCCCAAAAGTTAGGGTTAGCATCAGACTTGAAGGTTCTTCTACCAAGGGCCATGTGCTCCCGGTAACTGTATGTAGAATAGATCTTAATGTTTGAATCAGTTAATTTATTCAAGGTATTACTCCTACACTACGTCCTTGGACTTCATTTCTTTTATCTGGTGCTCATGAGGATTCATGGTAGGATGTCAACCCTATCATGGATCTTCAGCCACAAGAGGGGCATGCATGGGACGCCACTTAAAATGTATCGTGCGCCACGCAACACTGTATCCCGAATACGGACTATTCCGGCCACTGTATCATGAATACAAACCACCCTTTAGTCAACGTCTCATGCAGATACACTATCCATTGTCAATAATCTATGAAAAGAGCGTTTCCGATACATATCTCAATAAATATCGTCTTGAATACTCTCACATGGTGCCACAACAACATACGATTCAATCCAAACACACTTTTCTATCTATCATAAACTGAAAGAAACCCTGAGTTCAGCAACAGTCTCTTCCTCTCATCATCATTTATACTCCGTTAAGCATCCATCTGCCCACTGTGGGCCCTTTGCCCATTCTCGAGCCTGAAAGCACGGGTTCATACCCACGCTGGAAAGGGACAGCTATGGGGTTTGCCGAAGACTACGGATTCGCCGACTATCTGCGTACTCCTCTTCGAACTGTCACCGAGTAGCAATACCTTTTGCTCCCAGACGGCCCTGCGAAAACACTTCGAGCCACGCGATTTTTCCAAGCCTATCTACATGAGAAATTCGAGATCATGTACATCGCAGCCTACCCCAAGCTCAACGCCCGTCAAATTTTGCAAAACCTTGAAAAACATTTTGGGACATCTGGCTATGATGAACTTCTCAAAGCTGCAGAAAGATTTGACATTGGTCATCTGCTGACTCCATCCCACCCATCGAGTTCGCAAGAAGGCTCACCAATCTTTTTGGGCTCTTCTCTTTCCTGAAAGCACCCGCCGACACAAAGTTCACCCTTGCACTACTGGGTAACAAAATCGGAAAGAGAAACCTGGAATGGCTCAGCAAGGCCCGAAGTCTTTTCTACGAGAAGAAACCCGAAGAGTGGATGACCCCTCCTGAGATGGTACGACACATCAGCGGAAACCTGGGAAGCCCAACTTATGCTATCGAAACCCGTAATACCACTCCCGTTGCAATGGCCACCGTCAAGCAAGACGACAAAAAGAAAAAGAAGAAGGAAGCAAACTGCCCTCGTTACCCCAAGGGTGTTCATGACGACAAAGAATGCCGAGAGCACCCTGACAAGAAGAAAGCAACCGAACCCTCTAAAGCTGTGACAATCGGACGATCATCTGGAACTGCTCTCTTCACCTCCGTCCTATGTCCTATCCTCAATCGAAGGGGATCCCGTTCATCCCGACCTTTGGTTCGTCGACTCCTGTGCTTCCTTCCACATGGCAGGAAACAGGAGCCTCCTCGCCAATTTCAAACCAATCGAACGTATACCCATCGAAGGATCAGGAGGCATGCTGTATACACTAGGTGTAGGCAGTATCACGATCAACACCAGAACGTCCACAGGAACAAAAGTCCTGCTTACACTGGAAGACGTCCGACTCGTTCAAGGGCTCAGCAAGAATTTGATCTCCACATCACAACTGTGGCAGAATGGAGGAGTACACTTTGACCAACGGGTTCGTGCACTGAAGGGCCCACACTCTGAAGAGGAACTCGCCATTGTGCGTCCACTTGGAGGCGTTTACCACATTCTGGGCTTTGCTGAAGTTCAGCCAGAACCATCAGCACTCGCCACCACTGCCCAAAACAGACCTCAGCCGATAGAGAGATCAAGCACCGCTCCAACAAAACTGAGTCTCTGGCACCGCCGTCTGGGACACATTTCTCCGTCCTACATTCAGAAGGCAGTGTCTCGAGCCAAGGGACTGGACATATCGGATGCCGACGTGAAATCAGGTGACAAGTGCACCCCGTGCTGGACGGCAAATCTGGCCAAACAGACTTACGCCACAGCTTCTGAAACTCGCACACAGAAAATAGGCGACCGGATCCACGCAGACCTCATCGGACCCATCACCCCAGCGTCGTCAGAAGGATACCGCTACGTTCTTCTGATCATCGACGATGCAACGCGACACGTATGGACAAAACTTCTTGTCACCAAGCAAGCAGACAATGTCCCGAACACCTACTGAATCTGATAAAAACACGCTTCGATGGTCGTATCAGAGCCTTTCACGTCGACGGGGGCACGAAATTCAAGTCTCTTTTAAAAACCTTGGAACAGTAAGGGACAGAAGTGCGGATAACACCGCCCTACTCCCCAAGCTCCAACAGTTTAGCTGAACGATGGAAGACACATGGTGTAGTCCTTCGCCGAAGTCAAAGGCTCGCCGAACAGGATCAATGGCGCTCCGAGCAGCTACTAATCTCCAACACACCGCAAAGTCCTCTCCCAGATCCGATGAACATGTCAAACTTCGCCTTCGCACTATCTACCATTTCCTCTGGTCTAAACACCTATCGCCAGGTCATGAAAACCGATAACTCGACCCTCTGGCAGGAAGCTTGCGATCAAGAGATGAACGTTCACCTTCAGATTCCTACATTCAGTTACAGGATTCTCCCTCCGGGGGCGACGGTCCTGCCGTCGCGATGGGTACTCCAAACGAAAGAAACTCCCGGCCAACCGCTCCGCTTCAAAGCACGATGCGTGGTTTGTGGTAACTTCCAACTAGCGACCGAATTTGAGACCTTTTCTGCAGTCACAAGTACTGATACACTTAGAACGATCCTGGCTATTGCAACCATTAACAAATGGAATATTCGGCAGGCTGATGTCACAACAGCTTTTTTACACGGCAAACTCGATTCTATTGAGAACGTATATGTCCGTCTTCCCGACGGATATCGAATTAGCACTGACTGCTAGCTAGCAGAAGATTCAGTTTACTGGATCATCGAGTTTAATACCAAACAATAGGTTATGAGCCCGCGCTACGCAGCAACATAGATCTTTTTCTGAAAACAACACAACTATGTCAGCTCCGCGCCGATCAGCAAGACTGAACTCTGATCAAGGAACAATGTATCCTTCCCAGGAAACCCCTGCCCTCGATCAGGACCCCATCACCTCCACGCAGGCATACTGTCGCGTGGCGGCAGCAACGGACATGAGTGGCGTAGAGGCACTGCCATCACATGACCGCCAGGTCCTAGTCGTCCAAGCCCCGACCCTAGGTCACGTGACATGCACCTACTATATATTTCATGATAGCACCAACCGCCAGCCAGCGTAAAGTAAAACTTGAGAGATCATCGATTTCAAGTAAAACATCATCATTTACATAGCTAATAATACATACCCATCTGCCCACGTGCAGAACCTTCACGCCTCCGCGCAGGCACATCCTGTCCACGAGCAGGAACCCAAATCCAAACAAGAACAACACGATGGCCTTTCCCCAAGTGCCATGCTGATGATAAGCCCGAAGGACTTGCTGGAGATGTTCCACAAGTTCACCACAACGACACAAACCCAGGACGCACCCAACCCGAAGGAGCTCACAGTGGCACAGCTCCTGCAGAAAGGATGGTCTCTTTCGTTGAGACCAGAGAAGGTTCTGGAATCAAAGCACACATGGCCTACCTGGCACTCCACCGTCCAGTCTTCACTAAAGGAAATCGGACTCATGCCGGAAGACGTTGATGGCCTCCCAGAAGAGACGAAACTTCGCATCATCCGGGTAGGGAAGGACAACATATCACTACGTCTGCAGCAGCATGTGTTAGCGTGTGAATCCTTCACGCTAATGATCGAACAACTCCAAACCCTGACTGTCGGAGAGCTGAAGGACCCAAGTGTCCAGGTGGAACGGGAGTTGTGTACCCTACGACTCAAACCAGGGGATGACAGTGGTGGATGTGAGGATAGGGGTGAAAACAGGGAACGGGAGACTGATAGCTAGAAAAAGGGGGAATGTCGCGTTATATGTACCAGGTACGAATACAACAATGCTTCTCCATGTTGAAAGTAGAGCTCACCAGAAAGTACTGGAAAGTTCCAGCAAGTCCCAGAAGAGTGGAGACTGTGGCGTCAAGAGGGGCCAGATCTAGGCACCTACCCTGAGGTACAGATATAAAAGGGGCTGGAATCTCTCAACTGCAGAGTACTTGAGAGGAGATAATAACGAACAACTTTTCTTAATAGATCAATCCTTTATCCAACAGGTTATGAGCCCGGTGCACTAAACCCAAGTGCACATTGCTATTTCACTTACCCAACTACGCCTCTAGTACCACGGCTACTATCACGATGAGTGGTGCGGTACAGATGAGAGTTACACTCGACGGAGCCAACTGGCTCGAATGGAAGGTAGAGCTGCTGAAGCTCCTCAACACGGAAGGACTTAACCATGTAGTCCTAAACTCGGATGCAGAGGAACTACCGTCCTCTGACGATACATTGAAAACAGCCCGCATCATGGTCACAGGGCTGAACGGAAACTGGGCCCAACAGACAAATTGGTGTCAGGAGCCGGCTGTAGCATTCGAAACGCTGCGAGAAGAATCGAGTCGGTTCTTGGGCGCCAAGAAGAAGGAGGCAGTCAATGCCATCCTCAATCCGACTTACAATGGCAACGTGTGCGATTTGTGGGATCAACTACGCGGACATCGCGACCTCCTCCTGGAATTTGAGAAGGTAGAAGCACAGTCTATTACCGAAGACTAGGACTTGCTCCAACGCATGGCACAGGCCCTTCCCCAGTACCTTAAAGACCGCGTTGAGTTCGGACTTTTGCGGCAAGACACCACCTCTAAGATACTGGGGGACATGATTGATGCCGAGGTGGACCATCAGGTGGCACAGGCACCACCTCAGGAACACCGTGCAGCCGCGACCACATCTCAGGCGGCACCAAGGAAGAAGAAGAAGACACGAAACTGCTTCGCCTGCCTTCAACCAGGCCATAAGCGAGCGTACTGCCCGCTCTTTGCCCAGTTCATGCAGTTCCAGCAGAGTGACTTGCCCCAAGCCTCCATGATTGTTGACAGTGGTGCGACCCATAACATGAGCAAGTCACTGACACGCTTTCGAAAACAGACCTACAAAGTAGGGAGAGGGGCAATTCAAACCGCGACTAAAGGAACTGAATGGGTAGGTCAGGGCGAAGTAGACGTAGCAGATGGTACCAACAGGAAGCTGGTTGTCCCCAATGTTTTACACGTCCCAGAAATCAATGATGACCTACTCTCAGTGTCAAAACTATGTGACCAAGGACTCACTGGGAATGTCGACGCGGAGAAATTCACTTTCCAAGATAGCTCAGGAAAGACAGTCCTTGAAGCTGAAAGAGATGACGATTTGTACAGAATCCAAGCCCTGAACACGACTCAGGAAAGACCAATTGGGAAAACGAGGGCATACTTGGTGGAGACTACGACAGAACAACATCAAGAAGACAGTGACGAAGCGCCCGAAATAGACGCAGACGAAGAGACAATAGTTCCACACGACCACGGTTTCTCTCATGGAAAGTTCGCACATCTGGCGGAGGGATCCATCAAAGAAAGATATCTACAAACGGGCCGGCGCTCACCCTCCCATGACAATGGCAAAATGTCGCGCATGCTCGCAAACTAAAATGACGAAACGAATGCCGAAGACAAGTCAACATACGCCTTCCCGTTCCCTAGAACTTGTCCATGTAGACATCGCAGGAAAGTTTGGCTCGCCAGCCCTTGACAAGTCACTCTATTCTCTGGTTATCGTTGACGCATACTCAAGCACGTGCTGGGTGTATGGACTGCGAACTCGTAATGAGGCACCACAGGTGTTGCGTGATTGGCGGGCAGAGGCCGAGAACAGATGCGGACAAAGACTGGGAGCCATAAGAACAGACAACGCCCCGGCAGGGCGAATCTGATCCTGAAGCACCAAGCATCGCACACTTCCGAGTTATTGGCTCTAGAGCAGTGATGACACCGTCAGATCAGGACGTAGCCAAGATGAAGATTCCCAAGATCACACCAAGAGGCGTTGAGGGGATTCTATTAGGCTACGAAGGTGTTATAGGCTGGGCGCCTATGAGAAGGTCGAGCAAGGGTACAGGAAAGGATCACGTGAAAGGGAGACGTATCCTTGGCAAATCCTCACAACACTTAAAGGGAGGAATACTCTAGCTTTTAGTTCTTTTTTTCTTTTCCTTCTCTCCTTAGTTTCTTTGATATTAAAACGCTTTAAGGTATATTTCTTGAGACATCAACATTTAGCACCAGCAACAGAAGGCACACACATGTACGTCGTATTCATACCATCACTGAACAAGGTTGTCAAGACACAAAATGTGCGCATCCTAGAAGACGTTGTCAAACCGAATAAGGTGACACTGGTTTCACGCCCTCAAAGAACACTCCGGCCAACAGCTCTATCGGTCTTCACTAAGTCGGCTACACCAAGGCAAGCACTGGCAGCCAGTGAGAAGTGGAGGGTGGCGATTAACAAGGGGATTGAAAATATGCTAAAATATGTCAGAACATGACTGCAGACATGGAGGAAAGGACACGTAATCATAAACCCAATTAGTCAAAGTACTCAGGGGTTGACGAAGGAGAGAGTGAGGAATCAATACAAGCAATTCTACAACAGAATATGACGTCTTCGAGTTCGTCAAAGCTCCTTGTTGCGGGCTGTGCGCCCACATGCCGACGTTACAGGGGGTGCATTGACAATTGACGATCCATGGATGACAGCCAGCAAGGGATGATGGAAAATTCAGTTGAATGAAAGCAGGGAATACAAATAGCACACAAGGCACTTAGTTTTAGATTTCTTATTTCTTTCTTCTTTAGATTTCTTCAAATAAAACGTCTTACGGTATTTTCTCTGAGCACTCAGAATTAAGCACCAGCAACACTCCTGAGGGTTGATCCCTGATTCCAATGAAGTGGGTGTTCAAGGTCAAGCTGGATGGAAAGTACAAAGCAAGGCTTGTGGCACGTGGAGACAAGCAGAAGGAGGGTGTTGTGGAGAATCTGTCCTCAGTCGGGTTAACACTGGGTAAACCTGTGCATAAATACTCCGACCTAGTTGTGCATAGTGATAGAACTTAAACCTTTAATAAACCAATAGAAAATCAATACACTTCACAACAGAGGGCATCGACTACAACAAGACGTTTGCATCGACAGCCCACACTGCCAGCTGGAGGATCATCATGGCATGTGCCGTGGTAACTGGCAGAGTGGTGAGACAAGCAGACATAACAGCTGCATACCTGCATGGCATCGTACAGGAAGATGTGTATGTTAAACTACCAGTAGAACTGCGGGACTACTTTGAGCAATTCCCTGAAGCCGGAAATGGAGTCGGCTTTGGCCCAGGATTAGTCATCAAGCTCAAGCGAATGGCACGAGGTACATCAACCCCCCCATTCGGTACCTCGACTCCCCGGGGCCCAATAGGGCCACGGGTACCCGTGGTTTTAAAATCACACGGGACCCGTGGGACTTGCGTAATCTTTCACTTTCGGCACTGTGATCAATTAGATATCTAAGTTGCAAAAACAGCATTATTATTAAATAGCAATAGATTCTATTGCGAGTTGGCGATAATGCAAAAGTGACTCTTGAAACTCATATTCACTTGCAGGTGGGAGATAATCGTCAGGGAGCAAGGCTACGACTTCAATCCAGGCTTGTTCCATTATTGCGTTAACGAACATGTCACCTGAGCGCCACACTTTTTCCTCCTACACCTAAATTTTCATTTGATCAATTGATTCTCAACAACCTAAGATGTCAGCTACTACTATTGAAGCTGGAACCCTTAAGGCCCTTCAGGCCCTTCAAAATAACCCAAATCTAAGTATCTGACGAGCCGCAAGGACCTGTAAAGTAGTGATTGAGACATCTGGGGAAGAGTATAGTGAGTAATTTTAATTGATTAAATGGGTTGTGGTGTTTTTATTGCGATTTTTATAAGAGAGGTTAAGAAAAGTGCGGCGCTCGGGTGACATGTACATTACCTACTTCTCCATGGTTAAAGAGCGTTATTGCTGCGATTTTACGCGTCGTGTTGGCGATTAATGGTGCCGAAAGTGAAAGATTACGCAAGTCCCACGGGTCCCGTGTGATTTTAAAACCACGGGTACCCGTGGCCCTATTGGGCCCCGGGGAGTCGAGGTACCGAATGGGGGGGTTGATGTACCTCGTGCCCAAGCGAACGCTCCATGGCTTGAAGCAGAGTGGACACGAGTGGCAACAGGTACTAAAATCCAATCTGAAGAAAATGGGGTTCCATCAGATACCATGCGATCCAGCCACATTCCGTGATGACGTTCGAGACGTCACAGTATGCACTCACGTTGATGATCTCCTATATGACGGACCAGATGAGAGGACAGTCAAGGATTTCGAGCGCGATTTATGCAATAAATGGCATTTCTTTGGACCAGATCACCCTGATCGACAGCATCCTTGAGGAGGCTGGCATGCAGGATTGCAAACCATCATCAACACCAGCAGAGCTACCAGAAGCTTGCCTGTGGCAAGATAAAGGAAATGACCCAGGGGGCCATGAACTAGGAAAACGACTTGCGGATAGGTACCGGAGACTGGTGGGACGGATGATGTATGCCAACACCATGACTCGTCCTGACATAGCTTACGCCCTCGGGAGACGTTGCAGCTTTCAAGGCGCCAAGACAATCTGATAACAAGGCCCTAACGAAACTCTTACAGTACTTGTCTACGAACAAGAGTTTCAGGATTGTCTACACAGATCCAATGAACCAAACCAGGGACAAGCCGATAAACTGCCACATGTACACAGACGCCACGTGGGTCGACGGGTCCTGATGGAAAATCAACGAGTGAGATAATAATCTTCATAGCAGGGGGGCCTGTTATGTGGATGAGCAGAAGGCAAAAGGTAGTTGCTAGAAGTTCACTAGAATCCGAACTCATTTCCATCCCAGAAGGGTTGGCTGCTGCGACCTAGGCAAAGAACTTCGCTAGCACCATCGGTCACACCCGAGACATTGAAGTACATGCCGACAATAGCGGAGGGATCGCGACCGCAAACAAACACGACGCAACGTCCAAGGCGACCAGGCACATCAGTGCCAGTGATCTATATATCCGCGAGAGAGTCGCTGACGGAACGGCTAAGCTCGAATACGTGAGCACGAAGCAACAGATTGCCAATGCCGGCACGTAACACCTATGCCCTGACCATCCTTGTTACAACCACGAGTCACGTGACACGCCTAGATTATACATATCGAATTAGCACTGACCGCTAGCTAGCGGAAGATTCAGTTTAAGAGATTCTCGAGTTACAAGACAAATAATATTCACTGCTGTAGCCTTGTGTTACCTTGTTTACTGCTGTAGCTTGGTGCTACCTTGTTTCCTCACACGTAGTTCCCCGCTCCTTGTTTCCCACAAACTACTACTGCCTGCCACCACTACTGTAGATCTATCTTGTAGCATGCCTCACTCCTTCGTGTCTCCTGAATGTTGCTTCTTAAGCAATTTTCTTGTCTTCTGCCTGTTCTATGCCTTTGTCTGTTAAGACTATCTTTCTGAATATGTTCTGGCTACCGGTTCAAACTTGCGGGCTCCCCGGTTTCTTGGAGAACTGTCAAACAGACTATCCAAGCAGGAGCCACGGCCGATGCTGAATACATCGCAGCTACTTTAGCCACCAAACAGGCTTGATTTCTCCGCAATCATCTAGGCGAGTTAGCCGCTCGCGAAATCGCGAATCTACAACAGCCTTTGTTTCTACACTGTGACCGCACGAACGCCATAGCGAACATGAACCGTCCAGAAATCACGAAGCGATCGTTACGCATCGACACCGCCTATCATTTTGTTCACGACGCAGTTCAACAAGGATGGATCAAACGAGTACACGTCGGTATACAAGACATGGCTGCTGATGGTTTGACTAAAGCCCTAGTGAAAATCGAGCATGCAGATTTCACTCGACTTCTCAGCCTAAGTCAGGGCTACTAAGATTGCTGACTCTGATCCAGTTCGCCCAAACGTTAGGGTTAGTATCAGACATAGGCCATCATCTTCCAAGGCTCATGTGCTTGATCTAGAACATGGTAGTGATGGGTATATAAACCGGCTGAGATCCGCTCCTCAGACTAGACTTGGATGGATACAGAAAAACTTCAATAATCACTTGATGCTTCTTCCTTTTCTGCACAGGACATTCAGTACGTCCTCCTATCATCTACTTTTAGAACGGACCAGTAAGCAGAACACTTCCTAATACCACTCACATTCAGTATTCCATTACGATAAAATAATAAAAAGAAATATACTTGGATTAATGACAGCCAGATTTGCCAAGTGGCTCTACATCTTCTAAACGGGTTCTTCCATTATAGCCTGTCTTCCCACAATTGCTACAGTGCTGAATGCCTGCCGCAGTCCACTTCGACTGACCGCCATTCTGTTGCATTTCTTGAGCCAGCTGCCAATCAACATCGTTTTGAGCGAGAGTCTCTTGGGAATTACCTATAGTAAGTGCTCCTCCTTGCCATACGTATGACTATTTGGCTCTCCGGCGTTTGCCAAGTGTCTGATTTGCTACTGTAGTGACTTGTCTTGTTCACATAAAAGGACTACCTCATGGATTATTGCATGTGTCCCCATTGCGAAACGGTCTATAGCGTGATAAATTGGGGTCGGAGAGCGTCCTTGACGATGGGAAATTCGAGTATTGAAATAGGCGGACTGTGAGAGGACTTGCGTCGTGTTGTGATTTCAAAGAGACCCAAGTGTCAGGCCCCCTGGGAAGACAACCACTTGGTGTTGGAGCCTGTAACTTGATATCAAGCTTTCACAAGACTGCCTGAGGGTCATGAGGCACAAGTCGTATGCGTCATTGAAACAAGTCTTGAACTTTGGTTATCGCTGGAGAAATGTGAAGCCCAGTGCTGCCTAGCATGTCCCACATTCCATTGCGTGACGAGGAGGTTGGCTACTTCCTTGGTACCACTGGGCCAGGGAGAAAATCCTCGCAAATCTAGGTGATGAATAAACTTGACTGGTGTCTCTTCTCTGAATCGAGTGATTCACATGGAGTTGGCGCGAATATCCTGTCGAGGGTGGCTTGCCTTCATTTTGGTGAATAAGGTGTAACGGCTGACCGTTGTAGGTTTTAGGGTCCAGGGTCACATGACAATCTGACCCTGACCCCGCTCTGAGATAGACTTGCGAAGCGCCAGCTTCGGAAGTCTGTCACAGAGTTTGCTTCCTTCTTCATCAAGCTTTAAGAATCATAAGAATCGACATACATTTCTAGGATAGCTATACGTACGAGACTCACGTATCTATATGCATCAACGTGAGTGATTATAGCACTTGTTTACTGTGGTCAATAGCTGCAGGGTTACAACTGCTGTATCATAGACACGGGCGTAACACCCACACCGTGTAGATCTTGGTGGACGCTCAAACACTAAGTTTTGAGTTTTATTTGATACCAGTAACAGCAAGAACGGGATTAGCTTCCTTGGAATTCAAGATATTATTGGTGGCTTGAGCAGAGTGGTTTGAAAGATGGAATTGTGAAAGTCTGAGTGCCGTGTTCCACTCACTGGTTTGTTCCACGCATTGGGGTAAATTACGTTATCCTATAGTTAGGCCGGCCCCACTAGGCGCACACCACAGGGCTCAATAGGGCCACAGGTACCTGTGGCTACAAACCACAAAGCACCAAGAGAGGGGGGCCATACAGCGAATGGGGGGAGCACATGAAGCCATCGCCGTAGTGTGCGCCTTGTAGGGGTCAGGTAGGTCTAGGCGACAATGCTGAGGCACCTAGATGGTAATTGCTGGTCTTGAGATAAGAATTAATGGATTGATGGACTTTTAAGTAATTATAGAGCTTTTTCAGGTCGGAAGATTCTGAATTTAACCAAAGGTGCAAGCCCAACACAGGTCAGTGCTGTGATTGATGCGACCTAGAGTGTTACCTCTAGAGCAACATGTAAAGTAGAGTATTAGACGATAAGCATATATATCTGAAGTAATGAGGGCGGATTGGATTCCCTGAGTCTAAATATGAGTCTTTTCAGGCATATAAACTTATATACATAGATATAAATACCTCTCGCTGTTATATTGTAGCACAGTTCAATATGTATGACGTTCTCTATGATAAATATGGAGGTAAAAAAACGGGACTTTGAGAATCAGCATAGATATATTATTATTGGTGGTATGAGAACAATGTTTTGAAAGATGTCATTGTGAAAATCTGAGCGCAGTGTTCCGCTTACTGGTAAATTACGTTATGTGTAGAATATATCTTTATGTTCGAGTCAGATCCATTTTGTCCAGCTCTACGTCCTTAGACCTGCTCATGTGGATTCATGAGGAATCGTGATAGGGTTTCAACCCTTTCTAGCTATTCAGGCACAGGTCTTGGTTTTGAAAAAGTGGGGCATGTATGGGATGCCACTTGACATGTATAGTGTTGAATAGACCTAACACTGTTATTCTTTATTGAGTCTATTAATCGCCAACTATCTTCACCTCAATTTCTAAATTACTTTTCCAGCTTTTCTAGCTTTTATACTTCTGTATATTTTCAGCCACAGTGGATAGGTCTGTGCACGATTGTCTGAGGGGTGCTTGTCAAAGCGCCACACAACAGTCACGTACCTGGGGCAGGCTTGGAGCGCCACGCAACATATAGTGTTGCGTGGCGCGGTACACATGTTAAGTGGCGTCCCATACGTGCCCCACTTATCCGAACCTATTGTGGCCGATCACGTGACATGATTGACACCACAATACAAAAGGAATAGTTCCAGGACGTAGCATAGACTTAAACCCTTTAATAAACCAACTGATTCAACATTTAAGATCTATTCTACATATAGTGCAAGTGCACCCTGCAACATTATGTCCGAAACTTACCAGAACGTTCAGTCGAACTTGGTCAGGGGCAACAATCCTGGTAACCCCGATTCAGGTTACGGGCCAAATGCCATTGTGGATGACACTCCCCTCTAGCATCATGTGTTGAAACTCGATAACGTAAATCCGAAATCTCATCGCTGCTTTTCAGACTTGCCAGCTTGAATCGATTTCAAATGGCTTTATTGTATTGCGTTTATGGCTCTGGATGAACAGTGAACGTTGGCCGATATATAATAGCTTAAGATCAGAGGCATTAGAAGAATGCGGGGGCTTACTGTGAAGTGCCCTAAGCTTTTCCAGGCCTTTCTCCTGAGAGTAATTATATGTGTCTTGAATGAGACTTGCCATTCTGATGGTTGATATCTTTCAAGTGTGTGGTGAATACCATTTGCAGTGCCTAGAAACTTGGATACTTCAAGGTAAGCACAGCTGTCAAAACTACGAACTTGTCTATACAGCTGGTTGGAAGCGAGGCTCCAAGTCTGAAGGTTTGTCAACAATTATGTTATATGTAGATCTTGGAGCTGAGTAGTTACATCTATATCATGATATTCTTGTCAAGGTAATGGGATGGCTTTATTTTACTTGCACTGTCAGTGTTGATTTGTACAATGTTGAGGTTTCATGGTTCACCATTGACGCTTTACTAGCTGTCGGAGATAGAAGGACATGGGGGCTGAATAGTTCCATTATGATTCAAACTAGAGGGACCAAGCTTCCGAGCTTATTCGCTAGTGAGTGGAACAGACCAGTAAGCAGAAAACTTCCTAATACCCCCCCCCCCCTCCCACACTCATTGTTACATTGTGATAAAATAACAAAAAGAAATATATTTAGAATAATGATAGTCAGATTTGCCAGGTGGTTCTACATCTTTTAAACAGGGTCTTCCATTATGGCCTGTCTTTCTACAATTGCCGCGGGGCTACATGCCTTCTGCAGTGCACTTCGACTGACCACCATTCTAATGCATTTCTTGAGCCACCTGCCAATAAACATCACTTTGAGCTAGAATATGTTGAGCATTACCTATAGTAAGTGCTCCTCCTTGCCAAATGTATGTCTTTTTGGCTCTCAGGGGTTTGCTCAGTGTCTCATTTGCTACTGTAGTGACTTAACCTGCTCATGTAAAAGCACTACCCTGTCCATTATTGCCTGTCTCCCCATTGCAAACTAGTAGATAAAACTATAAATTGGCTTGGAGAGCGTCTTTGATGATGGATCTTTTGGGTAGTGACATAGGCAGACTGTGAGAGGACTTTTGTCGGGTTGTGTGATGTCAACGAGACCCAAGTGTCAGTCCCTCTGGGAAGACAGCCAGTTGGTATTAGAGCCTGTAACTTGATATGAGGCTTTAACAAGACTGCCTGAAGGTCATGAGGCACCAGTCGTATGTATGATTAAAACAAGTCTTGAACTTTGGTTATCGCTGGACGAAGTGTGAAGCGCACTGCTGCCGAGCATGTCCCACATTCTATTGCTCGTCGAGGAGGTCGGTTATTTCCTTGGCACCCCTGGGCCAGGGGGGAAAGTCCTCACAAATCTAGGCCAAGAATGAACTTGACTAGAGTCTCTCTTTTGAGTGGAGTGAATCACATGGATTTGGCGCGTATATCTTCTCGAGGGTGGCTTACCTTGATTCTGGTGTATATGGTGCAAAGGCTGACCATGTAGATCTTGGCGGTCTCAAATACTGAGTTTTGGGTTTTTTTGATACCAGCAACAGCAAGAGCGGGATTGGCCTCTTCAGAATTTGAAGATATTGGTGGTTTGAGTAGAGTGGTTTGAAAGAGGGAATTGTGAAAGTCTGAGTGCAGTGTTGCGCTCACTGGTCTATTCCACTCATTGGTACATTACGTTATCCTATAGTCTAGGTCAGCCCCACTAGGCGCACACAACAAGGCGCAATAAGGACACAAGTACCTGTGGCTACAGAACCACAGATCACCAAGGGGGAAGAGAGCATACATCACATCGGTGGAGCACATGTAGCCACCGCCGTAGTGTGCGCTTAGTGGGACCCATATAGGTCTAGGGGACAATGCCGAGGCATCTAGATGGTAATTGCTGGTCTTGAGATTAGTATTGATGGACTTATAAGTAGGTATAGAGCATTCGTAGATAAGAGGCTTCTAAATTTAACCAAGGGTACTACTCCAACACGGGTCGGTGCTGTAATTGATATGGGCTAGAGTGTTACCTGTAGATCAACATGTTGAGTGTTAGAAGATGAGCATATATATCTGGAGTAATGACGGCGGATTGGTTTCCCCGAGTCTAACAATGAGTCTTATAAGGCACATGAACTTACATATATAGATATATATACCTCTGCCTGTTATATTGTAGCACAGTTCAATATGTACAGCCTTGTCCATCACAATTACAGTGGTAAGGAAAAGCAACTTTGATAATCAGCATACATCACAAACCTGCTACTCTCTAAAGCCGAGATTTCCACCAAGGCCATCCCTGCTGATTGATATAGATATGTGTGAGCTTGGAAGCCAAGTCGGGTTTACCAGGATTGCTGACTCTGACCAAGTTGAGCAAAACGTCGGCTTTAGTATCAGACCCAAAGGGCCTTTTCCAAGGCCATGTGTTTGGTGTAGATACTGCAGTGATGGATGAATGAATCAGTTGAGATCTACTCTTCAATCAAGAGTTTGATAGACATTGAACAAGATGAATAATCACTTGTTCCTTCCTCTTCCCATTCTAAGACCATTCAGTACGTCCTGCTAACATGTACTATTGGAACGTCAATGTGCAAGTAGTACAATATTAGATTGGATTGGATAAAGTATACAGGTGATCCTAGCTACGCAAGTGGCTTTACATATCTGAAAACATAGAGACATGAAAAACATACTACCACTGACCCATCCCGGGACAGGGATATGATAAAAGTGTGGTATGAAGTGTGAGTAGACCATTGTGTAAGATGTAGCCGTTTATACCGAAAGTAGATAGTTAGATTCAAGTTATAAGTGAAATGTAAGCAAAGGACAGATCGGTATACTAGCATGTAATCCATTACATCCGCAAGTACTATCTTATAGCCGATAGCCAATAACAAGTCAGTTTCTGGAAGCCTTCAAACAGACCTCTATGTGCTCTGTCATCCAATGCTCAGTAGACCTATTGTGATGTAGAAGTATTGGTGGCTTGACATACTCGACTAAGCTTTGCTCAAGATTCTATTCAGGCATGTATATAAGACCTTTGCTTCCACCATGATAATCAGTCGTTTTACTACTTCTTCACATCTACATCAGTTTTCCAACTCCACACACTCACCATTACCTTCAATCCTTTGAAACTTCATTTCTACTATATTCTTTTGTCCGATCTTCCTGCCTACACGAGCTTCAACTTCACTTTTACCAATAACCGAACCAACAAAATGCAATCCTGGACTATTACCTTCCTTCTCGCTCTTGCAGGCACTGCTATTGCAATGCCGGCCACTGAGCCCGGTGTCGATGTGGCTAATACCCATGGTAGCATTGCTGCCAGGGAGTATCAGGGCTGTTGCACTTTCCATGGCGCCTGCATTTGTTACGACACTGAATCTTACGGTCAACGCGGTGTGAGCATGGATCATTGCAATGGCGCAAGCCCTTGTGATGCAGCATCATTGCCCCCAGCACTCAGAGGATATTAGTCTTGGGCTTGAGGCAAACTTCTCTCATTACAGCATTCGTGTTGCCCTACACATGCCCACAGATTTCTATTGCTCGAAATCCATAAAGCCCGCTCCGCATTATGCTTTCCACGTTCGCAATTTCTTTTCACTTTCTTTGCGATTTCGATCAAGTGAACAGTATTTGGTCATATCTGAGATTCTCGTGTTCTTAGTAAAACCCATCCCACCAAATGCTGCAATAGTTGAATCTTTAGAATAGTTATCTAGTTTAGAAACGTCACTGCATCAAAGGACATGTTGTGCAAATCGTGCAACTTGATCTTTAGTTTTCCTTTAATCTCAGCCTTAGTAATAAAATAACAAGATACGGATTCTTTTCGTGCATATCCTTTAGTCTAACCACACTGTTCTTCCCTAATCATTACAGGCGTTTCTTGACCAGACCCGGCAGCCTGAATGAACTGACTGCCTATTCCGTAATGCCTCTCTGTTTCGTCATGTTGTCGTTCAGTCGTGTCAAGCTTCCCAGACTATCACTAGTTTACAATTCAACTAACGTACATGTATAGTGACTGTAACAGTAGATACTAGGAAGACGTAGTGAATGTCCTCTCAAGAGGCGAACGACTAATAAGTTGTTTATTGAAGTTGTTCCTGATGTGTATCCATTTCTTGCCGGAAGAGTGGATCTCAGCCGGTTTATATATCCATCAATACCATTTCTGGATCGAGCACATGAGCCTTGGAAGATGACGGCCTATGTCTGATGCTCGCCCTAACGTTTGGGCGGACTGGATCACGCTCAACAATCCTGGTAGCCCTGACTTGGGTTATTGACAGAGTGAAACAGTACAGTGAGTGAAACAAAAAACCCTCAACCTCCACCTTCTCCATTTGATCAACTGATTCTCAATCACTCAACATGGCACAGTCTAATTATGAAGCTATAATCAATCTCACTTTTCAGGCCCTTAAAACTAACCCGGAATTAAAGCTCCAATGTGTCACAGTGATCTATCTACTGCGATGACAAGGCGCAACCAAGTGCTACTACCTTACTGACCAAAGCCGAGCACATTAGACTCACCACTTGCGCAGAAAGAAATGGAGATAAAAAGACTGGTAACTGGGGGTGAAAAACCAAACAAACATCTTGATGTTTGGTGCTATGCAGTGCAGGGAAAAGATGAATTTATAGCAGCTAGATACATACCCCTAGTTTATATCGCACCAGACGAAATGCCAGCCGACAAATTGACAAAATCACCGCTGTCATAATAGCTCAACATCTTTGAATTCATGACAAATGCGAATGCCGCTTTGAATGCTAAAATCCACTCCTCACGAATAGTGTCACCTGTGGGAGCCTATTGTTAGTAATCTGAATCAGTGCTACTAGATTGCAGCCCCTGACCAAGTTCAGCCAAACCCTCTCCCTGGTAGTTCCAACTAAATACTCAATGATCAAGACAGCGGCCACTGATACATATGATAAGAAAGGCCTTTTCTAAGGCATTTTGGTCGATGCGGGCACTGAGGTGAGGAATGTCTAAACCGGTCACGATCTGCGCTTCAAACATTATTAGACAGAAAGAGACAACCAAAAAGTCACAGTTTCCCCTTTTTCTCCTTCGAGGATTCTCAGTACGTCCTCCCAATTCCCACCATAAGATCCCCCATCTAGGCTTAAACCAACAAATTGAGATTAGTTGAATAACTGAAATAGCACCACTTTGTAGACTCCAGAGATAGAAGAGCACGGCATTCTCCAACTGCCGTTTTTTACAGTCAAAGTTTTGGCAGTTAAAACTACACATGGCATAAGATATTTAACTAAATAGATACAGTATGCCTACTAATCACAAGATACACAAGATCTTCACCTACTCTGCAGTAATGGTGACTATGCAACTTGACAAGATCAACATGAGAACTTGCAAATCGATAGCTAGTTTTATTAAGTTCAGTCCAAGATCTTACTACAAATTGCTGGACTTCAGCTTTCTCAAGGCAAAGGTTCAACACGAGCAATTCAAAATTACACCAAATCATTCCAATAGTTCAACATCGAGAAAGTTTTTAGACAGTTATATATGAATTTAGTAGTATAGCTAAGCTCAAGTATTTGACGGAAAGATAGCTTAGGAGATTGGGACTGCTAGTCACTGCCAATCTTATCCTGGTTCCAGATATCTCTATGCTGAGGCTAGTTGTACCAAAGGGTGACAGACTCTTAATGTTGGCAATATTCGGGGTCAGCCGGGAAGGGGCCCTCTTCGTCGTCAACGCAAATGCAAACCCAGCCCAGGTCTTGCGTAAAGATAAACTCGCAGCCAAGGATCTCACGTTTAACAGCACCGGCATCACCATCGAGGTTTTTGTTCTCGCCGACATTTTGAACGTTGCCAGGAGCTGCCAGAGCACTGGCAGCAAAAGCGAGAAGTAGGGTAACAGTCCAGCGTTGCATGATTGTCGAGTGATAGCTTCTGGTGAATATTTTGAAGAGGGAGCTTTGCAATGGCAAAGGTATTGTAACAAATTGTAGGATTAACGATGGAGAGAGTGATAGTGATAAGAAGGCTCAAGAAGAGGCAGTGAGCAAAGTCGAGGTATGAGAAGTATAAAACGGATGTTCTGGAGAAAGAAGAAAAGAAAATCCATGTTGCGAGGCGAGGCACCCTTTTATACTTGTCCAGATGTTTCTCAAGCAAGTCTGAACACATTCAATCGTGTCACCATTTGTCCATCACAAGAGCTACTTCGGCATCGAGCATGCGAGAGGAGGCTAACGAGTAATAAACTCCGTGGACCCTAACCCTAGCAATAGTGACAGATTGATCTAGCAAAGGCAGTAAGCGAGAAGATCCTTGATAGAAAATGACTCCTCTCCTACAAGAGATGAATCAGGAGTGCATTTAAAGTCCTGAAAGGCAAGATGAACAATTGGAGGAGATCAAGAACTAAAAGATCCATAAGTAGTACTGCACGCCACCCCAGTGTCATCAGCCTCACTGTGCATTACAGCAGTCTTGCCCCTCAGGGGGAACATATGCCTCACTGGGTGGGTTGTATCCAATGTCTTCAAGAACGCAAAGCTTCTAAGGCCTAGACAAATTAAAGTGTATACTGGAGAGTACAAGAACCACCTTCTCCGATAAAGGCAGCCACATTTGGATTCAGAGAGGGGATATTTCTATAGAGTACCATCTTCACCAGAGTCATGACGGGATTGATAGACCTAAAGCAAAGCCAGTACTAGAAGACCACCCATGTCTTGTTGGAAGTCTGGACAGAAAACGACTTATTGTGCTACGGTTGGATGACTGATGGGACATTCGCACTAGAGACTTGGAATCCACTAGAGTAGCTACATAACAGGTCACTGCAACCCGCTTAGTCGTCTAATGTACAAGATATGGACCCCCATCACTGTACCTCGGAGTACAATATGTGTAGACGAAGAACTGCACTAGTCAAAATCAAAATGCATATATTAGAACGTTGTTGAAAAAGTGGGGGGACCTATGAGAAACACCGGAAAAATCGCATGCCGACATGTCCGATGCGAAATCGTCGGCACCCGAAGAACCCGTCTGACAAGTGTGATCTTAAACTCAAGAACACACATAAGCAACTTATGGGAGGTCTTCTTGGGTTCGGAAATAACACAAGGCCGGATTTAAAATCCAGTGTAAGTATTGTTTCAGGGTATCTAGTGAGCTGGGCTTAAATACACTGGGCATTATGACTTGACATCCTGGAATACGTACAGCAATCTAGGGATGCCTTCTTGGCAATAGAGGTGAAGGACGCCACACTGGCCCCAGCATTCAAGGTGTACTTGGACGTAAGCTTCACAGACAGAACAGACCTCAGAAGCACATGAAGGCAGTTGAGTAGATTCATGTCGATGGCAATCTCTCACGAAAGCAACCAGTAGATGGCTACCTCGACGTCAGAAGTAGATCATCGGTGTGCAGGGAGTTTATGTGGAGGCTGTGCATTGCTGAGGCGATGTGGACTCCTATTCCACCGGTACTAAGGATACACTACAACAATAAACAGATCATCAGAGAAGTATCAAACACCGATCCCCCACTGATCGCAAGGATGCAGCATGTTGTCAGAACATGACTAAGCAGACATACAGGAAAGGATACGTAACTGAAAACCCAAGTAAATATATCTCGTTACCGAAGTGCTCAGTGGTTGACGGGGATAGAGGGGGATGAAAATACAAGCAATTCTACAACACATGGAGACCTAACCACTGAATTATTGCAAATAAGAGTGCAAGCACAGCGCATCGCCACTAACTGCCTGTGTAAATCGGAAATGCCTGAGGACAGACTTACAAAGCTAATATTGAACAAACAACACACAGTCCGCAGAAAATCTTTGGAGCGTCAGGATCTCTAGAGAAGTGCAGGTATAGGGAACTGGGGATTGTGATCCAAGATCGGAAGACATTGAAACAGTGGACTTCGGCTACAACAAAAGTCATACTCTGAGTGTATCACTACGATCGAGCCTCACAAGGTGATGTGCAGACAAGTCCACATAACTGTAAGCCTGGGTATGAATCTCTTATAGTCAAGGTCCTTGGTGGAGAGAAGAAGAAAAGTTCAATCAATTCGACAGCTCCACAACAGAGGGCAGGGCGGTGTGGAATACGTGGTAGGTCTAGTCATATCTCAAGAACATTTCAGGTTCTTGTTGAAATATTCAAGGGGATAATAGTGATTATTTCCAGCTGGATAAATCGTGTCTTTTGTTCTGATGCTATGTTCTGTCTTGGGGTCAAAATGTTTGGTGCACTGGCTTAGCATACAGCTTGAATGGTAGCCTCTAGAGTAACGCCAAAAGGCTTCACTCTGGTACCAGACCACCATGCTTGACAGGAGATGTGAATCCCATGATTTTGATGCAGCCAGACAAAGACCCCAAACCAATTTTGTTTGGTGCCCAATCTGATTTGAGAGGACAACACGATGGTGGCAGCCAAAGCACTTGCTGCTGGTTCTCCCTAACATAAACACCCTATGTGTCAACAGTATAGCTATCAATTTTGGGATCAAACAATGCTTTTTGGCCAATGAATGATGTTGTACATAGTTTTTGTCCATAATTTTTGAAAGCCACTAATGTTACGTTTTCATGATGGCCCTCAAGAGTCTGCAGACATGCACCAGAAGTCGCACCTGGCCATTCTCAACCTGTGGCGACAATTTCTATTACATGGGCACTTATCATGAGGCACGTCTTTTTAAGATTGAAAGGCAAGCTAAGCTGATACAATATCACCCCGATTATATTCTTGATAGGCTTGAATCAATTGCGAATAATGGTCGGATTTTCGTGTTCAGCCCTATGGCAGCCACATTTACGAGAAGAATAGAAATTATGCGAGTAACCTCAGTCAGGGTTACCAGGATTGCTGACCCTGATCCAGTTCGTCCAAACGTTAGGGTTAGTATAAGACATGGGCTTATTAGAACACCAAAGACGCGGAGACGGTACAACGTGATAGACAAAGGGTTTTAAGCGGAGCAGCAGATCTTGACGGCATATGCCATGAGGATTGCCGGTTTAGAGGAGCAAGTGGCTCGTCTGAAAAGAGGGAAGAAGAGGAAGGCGTTACCTACTCCCAATAAGCGTTTCATGACCCTAAGTGAAACTCTAGTGACTGGAGAAGGTCTTTTCTGAAAATGAAAATGAAAAGAAGCTTGTTGTGATGGTGAATGGCAGCTCTTCAAAGGGGCCAGGGTCGGAGTCAGAGGCTGCTTCGGTTATTGAAGTTAAAGAGTAAAGCATATCATCACAACGGACCACTAGGTCTGCAACAGGAGCCAAAGTAGCTACAGTTCTGAGTAGATTGTTCCGACAAGTTCAATAGATATATCAATGGCAAACTCAAATGAAGTTACAATTTACAAATAACTTTTATTTTGGCCAGATTCTGTGTAAATGAAATAGCTGAGTTTTGGTGGTGGAATTTCTTTTTTATTTGACGAAAGGGTGGTGGTGCATGGCGTATCTGAAGTAATGACGGCGGATCGGATTGGTTTCTCTGTGTCCAAGAATCAGTCTTATAAAGCAAGTTGACTTATGTATAGATATACCTCTGCTTGTTATACTGTAGCGCAGTTCAACATGTAAAACCTGGTTTATCGTGGATAACGTGATAAAAATGGGAACTTGGATGATCAGGATGGATCACTATACCCATACTCTAACGCCGAGATTTACACCCAGCTCATACCTGCTGATTGGTATAGGTATGTGTGAACTTGTCAGTAGCCTAGGTCGGGTTTACCAGACTTGCTGACCCTGGCCAGGTTGAGCAAAACGTTGGCCTTTTCCCAGGCCATGTGTTTGGTCTGGACACTGGAGTGATGGGTAGATAAACCAGTTGACATCTACTCTTTAATCAAGAATTTGACAGACATAAAACGATGTCAACAATCACTTGTTCCTTCTTTTGCCCATTCTAAGAATATTCGGTACATCCTGCTAATATGTACTGTTAGAATTACAATGTGTAAGGAGTAAAAGATGAAATTAGCCTAGCTAGAGTATGGGGATGATCCTAGCTATGCAAGTGGCTCTACATATCTGAAAATATAAGGGCATTACAAACGTATTCCCATAGACTCATATAGGAAAGGCCAGAAATATGATAAAATGTATAGTATGAAGTGTGAAAAGGCAAGTATCCAAAATGTAGTCGCTATTCCCGAACGTAGATAGTTACCTTCAGTTCACAAGGGAAGTGTGATCAAAGGACAGATGGGTCTACTAGTATGTAATCCATTACTTCCACAAGTACAATATTATAGGCAAAAGCCAATAACAAGAAAGCTTCCGAAAGCCTATACACAGGCGTCTAGGTGGTCTGTGGTCCATTACCCACGAGAGCCTTTGTGGTGTAGAAGTATTAATGGCTTTACATACTCGATTAAGCTTTGCTCCAGAATCTATAAAGGCATATATATATACAAGACCTTTCCTTCCTCCATGATAATCAGTCTTCTTACTTCTTCATCACATTTCCATCAGTCTTCTAACTCTAGACACTTGCCTTTACCTACCGTCCTTTGAAACTTCATTTGTACTCTATACTTCTTTCCGATCTTCTTGTCTTCATAACTCTCAACTTCATTTCTACCAATAACCAAACCATCGAAATGCAATCCTGGACTGTTACCCTCCTCCTCGCCCTTGCTGGCACTGCTATTGCACTGCCTGCTGTTGAGCCTGCTGTTGATGTAGCCGATACCCATGGCAGCATTGTTGCCCGGCAGTATTCGAACTGTTGCCGTTTATCTGCTAAAGCCTGTGTTTGTACACTGGATCATGATGGGTCTGAAGTTTATGCGGCCATGTCATTTTGCAACGGTGCTCCTGATTGTCCCAAGAATTATTAGGCCTAGAATTTCAGATCGCCTTTGGCTAATCCATGAGGCCCTCTTCTATGACTACATCAGTGATGCTGTCCTACACATGCACGCAGGCTTTCTATTGCTCGAAATTAATAAAGCAGGCTCTGCACCATGCTTTCTAAGTTCGCAGTTTCACTTCGTTTTCTTTACCATTTTGATAAAATAAAAAGTATTCCATAATAACTGAGATCCTCTTGCGCTTATCAACACCCGTCACACCATGTGCCTCAATCGTTGAATCTTTACAATCGTTATCCAATGTAGCAATATCACTGCATCAAAGGACATGTCGTGCAACTTGTCCGACTTTATCTTCAAATTTCTTTGAGTCTAAGCTTCAGTTATAAAATAATAGGACCATGATTCTCTTCAAGCAAATCCCTTTAGTCTAGCCACAGTATTCTTGCTATCCTTTCAGAGGTTGCTTGAAAAGTTCTGTTATCCTGAATGATCTCACTACCTATTTTGCAACGCCGTTCTTTTTCGCCATGTTAATCGTTCAGTCTTGTCAAGCTTTACAGACAATCGCTCCTTGTCAGTAACCTAAGTCAGGGTTACCAAGATTGCTGACCCTGATCCAGTTCGCCCAAATGTTAGGGTTAGCGTCAGACATCAAGGGTCTTCTTCCAAGGCCCAAGTGCTCGACCCAGAACATGGTAGTAATGTGTATATAAACCGGCCGATATCCGCCCCTCGGACTAGACTTAGATAGACAGAACAACTTCAATAATCACTCATTTTCCTTCTTTCTCCTTCCTCTTCTTCACAGGACATTCAGTACGCCCTCCTAATATCTACTGTTATTATCTGAGTCTAAGCTAACAAAATCTCGATAAGTTGAACAACTCAAATGACACCACCATGTAGACTCGAGAAATGGAAGAGCATCACATTCTCCAAACGCCATTATTTACACTCGAAATGTTGCCATTCAAGACTAGACATGGCATAAGAGATATAACTGAATAGATACAGAATGCCTTCTAATCACAGGATGAATACTATATCTTGATCCCTATGACAGTAACTGTGACTACCCAATTTGACAAGACTAATATCCGAAATTGGAAATCTATGACCAGTTCTTTTAAATTCAGTTTAGCATCCCACTGTAGCTTGGTAAAGGTAGAGGTTGAACACGAGTAGTTCAAAAATACACCAAATAATTTCAATAATTCAATATCGAGCAATTCTTAGACGGTCACATATGAATTTTAGTAGCATAGACTAACCAAACTATTGACGCAAAGATATCTTAGGAGATAAGGACTGCGATCCATTGCTAATATTATCCTAGTTCAGCTATCTCTATGCTGGGGGTCGTGTTACCAAAGGCTGACAAACTCCTACTGTCGGCACCACCCCTCGGGAACCGAGAACAATGCGTTATATTCGTCAATACACCAACAGAAAGTACCTATTAGCCAACATTCTATGTCCTCACCTCCACCAGAACTAGCATCAACATCAGGTTTTGTAGTATCGCCGACATTTTGAACGTTGCCGGGAGGAGCTCCCAGAGCACTGGCAGCAAAAGCGAGAAGAAGCGTAACAGTCCAGTGTCGCATGATTGTCGAGTGATGGCTTCTGCTCATTGTTTTGTAGAGGGAGCTTTGCAATGGCAAAAATATTGCCACAAAACATAGGATTAACGCCGAAGAGAGTGGTAAGGATGCATAAGAAGAAGCTGTGAGCGAAGTTGAGGTTTGAAAAGTATAAATTTGATTTTCTGGAGAAAAACGAAAAGAAGATATATGTTGCAAGGTAAGGCGCCCTTATATACTTGTCCAGACGTTTTTCAAGTGAGTCTGACAGACCCAGTCATGTCACCATTTCTACATCGCTAGAGCTACGTCGGCATCAAGAATGCGAAAGGAGGCTACCAAATCAAGGATAGAGTACTTCCAAAAATAACATATAGCAGCTATGCTCACTTCAGCACCGAAGCACAAGATAATAGAGTTGCCATAGCCCGCCTATTACCTCAATAAATCGCATCTCTGGCAAGTTCTTGAATCGATCGAAGTTTAAGAATGCTGACCCGCGTTAGTAGCTTAGGGTCCAAACATTGCTCCATGTGTGTTACAGTATAGCTGTGCTAATATTTATAGTAAGGACCTGTGATTAGGTGACTACCAGGACACCCAACCCCTGCCAAGGCCTTTCGCCCCCATCTAAAGGATGGAAGGCGACGGAAAATGTGACATCTACAGGGCATAGATCTGGACTCAAGGCAGTACATCTGCCTAACAGTTAATCACCAGCTTATGAGTATGTTGAAATCAGGATCTAAAAAAATGATGCATTCACACAATATCTGTTGGCCTTTGCTTATCTTTATGATGCTTTATCTCCTTCTTGACCAGAACCCTTTTCTTATTCTAGCTGATTATGCTATGCAATCTGATGGTGCCCTTCACAACAGCAGAACTCGATGTGAGCCAATATAAGCATCACTAAACACATTACAGTATTATGGCTATAGGTAGAAGGTGTATCTCTTCAACATGTGCCATCATCTATCATCATCAGATGTGGTCATTCTGCTTAGAGGGGCACTTGGAATGTAGGTCTGTACGATTGTGCTGAGAAAAATGAACATGTAGATTGATGAATCAAGGATCAAGCTCTAAATCTCTGCCAAGTACCATGCACCTACATTGGATGCTTGCTTACTTCAGTTTTGTTTTGAGCAGAGCTGGGATTTTCACAGCATATTTACCATGACATGACGAATGACATGCCTGTAGTGGTGCATTGGTAATCTTCCCGTACTGATTCCTTGTATTATGTTGTTTTTTAAACCTTTTTAACTCCGTTTCCCTGGCTATTTATTCAATGTATAACTAGCTAGGATCAATAATGCGATGTCAGCACGCACCCTACTTGTTGAGAGTCTTGTCAACCTATTCTAGGCAGGGTGTAAGCATTGCTCCTCATCTACTATTATATGGGTTTACTGGCATATAGTAGGGGCCCATGATTACATGACTAGCTCAATATGGCCTCTCACGCCTACAAAAATCCCTATATCACAAAGAAGGAAAGAGGTAAATAATCTGAAACTTGCAGAGCATAGATCCAGCCTCAATGTAGTACATGTGCCTGCTATTTTTTGTTCAGTTGTTTACAGTACAATTCCGCTAATTCTATCAACTCTACTTTCCGCTATCTATCACAGAATATGTAGTATATGCATCTCACGTGACCTAGGGTTAGGACATGGATGGCTAGGATCTAGACGTCACGTCACATGCCAACAATATCCTCCGCGCCACTCATGTTCGTTGCTTCCGCCACGCAACACTATCCCTGAGCTTGAAGGTCTGCTACTTGAGTGACCGAGTAAGTGGAAAAAAGGAATCGGGACATAACTAATCACAGGTAATATGTAGTATTCAGAAGACGAGATAGGTATGATTTACTTACCACGCTTTCTATAAGTGGGCCTCGAGATGCTACTAGCTGTCTTGATGATTTGTCCACTCATACATAAGAGTAAACAGGCGTGAAGTAGAATTAATACAAGCTAGTCCATAGTTGTCTTATGCTCATCTAACACTACAGATTTTCTCCAGCTGGACGAAAAGGTAAGAATGGTAGATTCAAGGGCCTCTATGAAAGACAAAGTTAGTTCTTTGTCGCCAGGATTAAAGCTGCCTAGGATCAGCTAATAAAACTCTGGCCAAGTAAGCAAGCTGTGTGCTGGAATCGCATTATTAATAGTGGCTATCTGTTAGTTATTGAGTACATAGCTCAAGAAATATTATTTCAACTTCACTATATTGGTCGAGTTTGTATTTTCCCTTTAGCACTACACAAGTAGGTTGTTCCTTGATGAAGTCACATGGTTAAAAATTGAACAACAATTACATGAAATTTCCAGCTTCGTGATAATGGTTGGGTAGATATGAGTAGCAGTATGAGTGGTAGTTGAAACAAGATCGCCATGTATGTCATATCTTGAAAGTTACTCCTGCTCCTTCGAGATGAAGCGACTAATTATATAGCAAGTCTAGTTGAAAATGTCGACCCTGGAGAAACGGAGTTAAAGAGGATTTAAAATAACATCAGACAAGGAATCAGCCGGGTAAGACTATTCATTAATCCCTCCATCTATGAGCAATATACTATAGAGACGCTAACTCTGCTCGGAACAACACTAGGTAAGCAAGCATTCGGTGTAGGTCCATAGTACTTGGCGAAGATTTAGACCTTGACCCTTGATTGATCAATCTACATGTTCAGTTTTCCTAGCACAATAGTGTAGACTTAGATTCGAGCTGCCCACTTATTCTATTTAGAACAAACTGTTGTTCTACTTTCCTAAAGGGATAATAGCTTTGTGGTGCTGAGGCTGCAGCGGGTAGTTGGTAGTCAAGTGGTACCTAAAGAAAATGGCAAGGAGGTGGACTTTTCATAGTCCTAGTAGACTGAAAGTAGATATCTTCAAGGCAAGATAGCGGGGCCGACAGACTCATCCGATTGCCATGTTTGAAATGTCATCCACACTAGTCTACTACAAGGAATCCCCAAGTCGCTAGACGGTCAACGAATGGAAGCAAGCGCCAGAAGCCTATATGCAAACACATGCCGAAGAGAGCTAGTACGAGATTGATTTAGCAGAGGCAGCAGATGAGATGATTCTTGATAGCAAATGGGTCCTCTCCTACAAGAGAAATCAATAAGGAGCACATTTAAAGTCTTGAAAGGCAAGAGTAACGATTTGAGGAGATCTACAACTGAAAGATCCATTAGTGGTACTGTACACTGCCAAAGTGCCATTAGTCTCACTGTGCATGACAGTAGTCCTGTCTCTTCGGAAGAGCATGTCTCTCACCAGGTGGGATGTATCCAATATTTCCATGAATGAAAAGCTTCCACAGCCTATTAAATAAAAGGGTATACTGGAGAGTATAAGAACTACCTTCTCCAGATAAAGACAGCCACATTTGGCTTCAGAGACAGTCTGTTACTAGGGAATATCATCTTTACAAGAGTCATCACAGAATTGATGGACCTAAAAGCAGTACTAGAAGATCCATTTCCAGTTACAAGTCTAGAGAGACAACGATTTATTGTGCTATGGGTAGATTAGTGATAGGAAATTCATTTCAGAGACTTGGAGTCCACTAGATTAGCTACAGAACAGGTCACTGCAACCCGCTCGATCTTCGAATGCACAAGAGGCAGACCCCTATCACTGTACCTCGGACTCCAATATGTGTAAATGCAGAACTGCCTGCACTAGTCTAAATCAGTATGCATATATTGGAAAGTTGCTGAACAAGTGGGGGACCTACGGAAAAACTCGAAAAAAAGCCCAGCCAGATGTCCGATGCGAAATCGTCGGCACCCGAAGAACCCGTCTGACAAGTGTGACCTTAAACTCAAGAACACACATAAGCAACTTATGGGAGATCTTCTTGGGTTCGGAAATAACACAAGGCCGGATTTAAAATTCAGTGTCAGTATTGCTTCAGAGTATCTAGCGAACCGAGCTTAAATACAGTAGTCAGTATGACTTAACATACTGGAATATGTCTAGCAATCTAGGGATGCCTTTCTGGTAAGAGAGGAGAAGAACGCCACACTGGCCCCGGCATTCTAGGTCTATTCGGACGCAATCTTCAGACCTCAGAAACATGCAAAGGCAGTTGAGTAAATTCATGTCTACAGTAATCTTTGCCAAAAGCAACGAGCGGACCGCTATCTCGACGTCAGAAGTATATCATCGATGAGCAGGGAGTCTATGTGGAAGTAGCACATTTCTGAGGCGATCTGGGCCCCTATTCCACTGGTACTAAGGATACATTACGGCAACCAACAGACTATCAGAGAAGTAAAAAACGCCCAATTCCCACCGACCTTAAAGATAAGGCATGTATATCTAACAAATGAATCGTTGCAAATAAAAGTTCAAGCAGAGCGCATCACCATCGACTGCCTGCCTGCATCGGAAATACCGGCAGACAGACTCACTACACCACTATTGAACAAAGGACACACAGTTTTCCTAAGATCTTTAGAGTGTAAAGATCCTCACAGATGTGCAGGTGTGGGGAACTGAGGAATGTGATGCAAGATCAGAAGACATGGAAATGGTGGGCTTAGGCTAGAACAAAAGTCGAACTTTTAGTGTATCACTACGATCGAGCCTCACCAGGGGATTTGCCAGGACATGACCGTGGTGACCTGCAGACAAGACTACGTGACTATAAGCCTAGCTATGAATCTCTCGTAGTCGAGGTCCTTGGTGGAGAAAAGAAGAAAAGTTCAATCAAGACAACAATTTCACAGCAGAGGGCAGGGCGGTGTGGAACATGTGGTAGGTCAAGTCATATCTCAATAACATTTCAGACTGTTGTTGGAATATCTAAGGAATATGATATTGATTATCTCCAATTGAATAAATGGTGTCTTTTGTTTTTGTGCTATATTCTGTCTTAGGGATCGATATTTTTGGTACACTTACTTAGCATACAGGCTAAAGGGTAGCATCTAGGGTAACGTGGAAAGAGTTCACTCTGGTACTAGATTGCCATGCTTGGCAGTAGATCTAAATCCCATAATTGTGAAGCGACCAGACAAAGACCCTAAAGCGATTCTGTTTGGTGTCAATGCTGAGCTGATAGGACGACACGATGGTGGCAGCCAAAGCACCGGCTGCTTATTTTTCTGTATCCAAGCACGATCTTCGCTGATAGTATAGCTATAAAATCTGGGGTCAAGCAACGATGTTGGGCTAACCAATGATGATGAACGTAGGTTTTGTCCATCATTTGAGAGAGCCACTGATGTCATTTCTCCATCATGGCCCTCGATAGTCCGTAGACATACGCCGGAAGGCACATCCCAGATCTTGACTGTATTTTCCACTGACCCTGATACCAGTTGCTGTCTATCGTTTGAGAATACCACTGATTTCACGGCAGAATTGTGGCCTACAAGAACTTGCAGACACATACCAGAGGTTGCACCCCAAATCTTCACTGTATTGTCAGCTGACCCTGATGCCAGTCGCTGTGCATCGTTTGATAACATCACTGATGTCACCCAACCATCGTGGCCGAGAAGAGTTTGCAGACACGCACCAGAAGTCGCATCCCAGATTCTAACTGTCTTGTCCCAAGACCCTGATACCAGCCGCTGTCCATCGTTTGAGAACACCACCGATGTCACCTCTTCATCGTGGCCTTGAAGGGTCCGTAGATACCCACCAGAAGTCGCATCCCAGATCTTGACTGTCTTGTCCCAAGACCCTGATGCTAGTAGCTGGCCGTCATTTGAGAAGACAACTGATGTCACGGCGGAATGATGGCCCTCAAGAGTTTGCAGACATGCACCAGAAGTCGCATCCCAGATCTTGACTCTCTTATCCAAAGAACCAGATGCTAGTCGCTGTGCAGTATTTGAGAACATCACTGATGTGACCCAACCATCATGGCCCTCAAGAGTTTGCAGACATGAACCAGAAGTCGCATCCCAGATCTTGACTGTCTTGTCCCCAGACTCTGATGCCAGTCGCTGTCCATCATTTGAGAATACCGCTGAGGTCATACGGGAATTATGGCTCTCAAGAGTCAGCAGATGCACGCTAGAATTCGGATCAAAGATTCTAACTGTCTTGTCCCAAGACCCTGATACCAGCCGCTGTCCATCGTTTGAGAACGCCACTGATGTCACCTGTTCATCATGGCCCTCGAGAGTCCGCAGACACGCACCAGAAGTCGCATCCCAGATCTTGACTGTCTTGTCCCAAGACCCTGATGCTAGTAGCTGGTCGTCATTTGAGAAGACAACTGATGTCACGGCGGAATGATGGCCCTCAAGAGTTTGCAGACACGCACCAGAAGTCGCATCCCAGATCTTGACTGTCGTGTCATAAGACCCTGATGCCAGTCGCTGTCCATCGTTTGAGAACGCCACTGATGTCACCCCATTTTCATGGCCCTCGAGAGTCCGCAGACACGCACCAGAAGTCGCAACCCAGATCTTGACTGTCGTGTCCATAGACCCTGATGCCAGTCGCTGTCCATCGTTTGAGAACGCCACTGATCTCACCGTGTCATCATGACCCTCAAGAGTCCGTAGGCAAACATCCCAATTCTTTTCAACCTGTGGTTTTGGCTCAATCCATTCCGGTTCTTCATGATTGTACATTTGCCTTATCAAGCTGTTTTTAGGACTAAATATAAGTGCTGAAACATAAACCTGTAGAGGCGCAATCTCAATAATTCCCCCATGGGAGAGGAGAAATCGTTGAGCGTCTTTGGCAATTTTCTGTAAATCTTGCGGTGCTTTCTTCTGCTACACGTTGTTAAATCCTGCTTCATCACAGCCCTTCTCATCGTCGTGAAACTACTTACTAAATAGGCTGTCAGCTTTTGTAATGCCCTTCCAGCGCTAGAAATACTGCGGAGAAGACTGCACACTTCCAACCACTGGAGGTACTTCTCTTTGAATAAAGCCAATATCCCCTTGTTTATGCTGACTATATCATCGGCTGAGGAATCGCAAAGATGTTCAACCCAGAATAGGCAAGAATATCGAATGGGAGCCAGTGGGTCAGGTTTAGGAACTGAAACCTGGTCAATCAGATATCCAGGCGCCTCCAAGCCGTAAATGTCGCGCCGTAGTACTTCATGCAAAATGTCAAGGGATCGTAACGCGACCCTTTGGTGGTATTGTAAAATCTCGTCTGATGCTTTCTTCAGACAATAGTCCTTTGCTGACTGATGCACAAAAGAAACTACATTGTTATGAACAGTCAATAAAGATCCGCTTAAGTCGATGATTCTTTGCACCTCCTCCTCGCCCACGTCGTTTAATGCCTCGACAAGAACATAGAGCTCTTCCAAAGTAAGAGGCCGGTACACGATCAAGATATGACCAAGGATATCTTTGCACAGCTTTGCATCTTTTGACTCGGACATATGCATCCACATTCGTTGGTATAGCTCATTAAGTCCGGCTGGATATGATTTCAGCGTATCTTTAATGTGCCAGTTGCGAGTTTCTGAAAGGGAAAGCTGTTGACAAACCAGGGCTACCCAAAGGAAAGTACCACCCGCATTCGCCTGCAGATGTTGTAAGACAGCCGCCTTTGTGTGGTCATTGTATTTCTTTTTCCGTGAAAGTTCATCTACCTTCAACTGGATGTAGAAGTGGACTGCATCAGAGACCGAGCCCTGGTTTACTTCAAGGTGTATCTTGACCCTTTGCTCTGTATCATCCAGAATTTCCTCGATATCTGGCCAATTGCGGCTCGACACTATCCATTTGGCGGCTGAGGGCTGCGCGATAAATTCAAGCAATCTTTGACGGCCTTCACTACACTCATCCAAGGCATCGACAATCAGGATGGCATTTCTCAGACTCGAGTCACTCAGCATAGCGCTCATTATCCCACGCAGCTCATGCCAAGCATTTTCGTCCTTGAACAGTTCTTTCTTGTAGTCGTACTTGCTTCGCACATACTTGGTCAGATGTGGATTATGGTATGCCAAGTAATAAATCAGGCCTCGTAACACAGAGGTGGCCGTGTTCACTTGATTGTTTCCAGCTTGGCAAAAGAAGTAGGAAAGAGGCACTGATTTGTTCGAATCCAAGTGATCAATGATGCCGCAAAGGAGCATCGTCTTGCCCTTACCAGGGTCGCCCTTGATCCAAAGAATTCGGGATTTTTCTTCATTTAGGAACCGTTGAAAGTCTTCGTGTTCAACAATCCATTTGTAGCAGTCATTCAGCAAGCCGCCTTTTTTGCTTTCGATGCTCGTCTTGTCTGTTTGAGGATCGGCCACGTAAAGCTCCTGAAGACACTTCTTGTCTTCTTCGCTGTGGTAGATTTCAGGCTGTAAAATGCTTCTCGCTGTCAAGGCTGTAACGAACTCCATGACAGATTGCTTGTTCTCATTGAGATAGTTGTTCGTGTGTGCCGAGATATTGCTCAACTCTTGGCAATCCGAAATTTTGGTGTCTTTAAGGCCATTATCGACATTGAATCTATGGTACATTCCAGTGCTTGCATATATGTGTTTGAGTCGCAAGTCGGCTTGCTTAGAACTAGTGGCCATTTTCGAAAGCGCTTCGAGCACAGAACTTTCCGAATTCTTGATCTCGATCATATCATCGAGGCCTGTCCCAATGCTGAGAATCATCGTCTCCTTGCCTGGTAGCTGCTCCTTAGCCTCTGCGATGAGGACTTCGCATGGATTATTGTGGCCATAGCTGGCATCGATAAATTCAATATCGTCGCGGCCAAGTTTAATCGATTCGAAGAAGGTAGCGGCTGCAGATGTGGCTCTAGCTACTTTCCAAACTTCACATCCTCTAAAGTTCTCACGTGTGTTATAAGTTGTGAATAACGTAGGTTTCGTGTCAACATTGACTTTAGTCATCGCTAGAACAGCCCTAGACAAACAAAACACAATATTAGATATAACGGCCTCCCAGGCATGCATGTATAGAACTTACGTCTTCGTGCCACGTTCGTCGAGGAACAACATATCTTCATGTAGACACATGTCAAGGCCGGTTATAGAGCCGCCACTCTGTCTCAAACATTGTTTATCTTGGCAGTTGTTGCGAATCATTCGTTTAATCGCAATCTCTAACTCCCGAGCCGAAAAGGCGCTTGAGGGTTCAGTAGCGGGTGCTGACTTTTGGACGAATACCGTATTGGCAAGGATTTTATACTCTTGGATGGATTTATGGACGCTCATTCTTAGTCGGCCAAGCATGATGGCAATGATCCTATGCGAAGGGTGTTAACGAAACTTTTATAACATACAAGTATAGTCAGCAAACTTCATACCCACCAGTTCCCGTTCCCCCAATAAAGTCAAATCTTTCGCAAGGTTTTGGTACATCAGAAAGACGCTCCGATTTCTTTATACACTCCATGATCTCCTCGAGGATCAGCAAACTGGATAGTCCACGGACACCACCACCATCTACAACAGTTAGCTACACGACAACACAACAGATTGACATTAGAATGGCATACCGAGACAGAGGATCTTCGTGGGCGACCCGGTGGCTAGTAGCGTAGATGAGCTCATGATGGTCAAGCATTAACGAAAAAATCAGGCCAGAAATCGAAGTGCAGGAGACGCGTGAATTCGAAGATATGCAGCAAAGATCAATGTGGAATAGTTTGGACAGTGGTGTTGTTCACTTTCCGTGTATACGTAGATAACTTAGAGATACGAGTAAGAAAAAGAAAAGTCCAGTCAGGCTGGAGAAAACAGATCTTGTGAGGGGAATGATCCCAAGGAGATAGTTTACGCCCAGTTTATTGGCTACTAGAACGCTATTCAGGATGTCACAACCTTCTGTCAGCAGTTCGCTGGATATCCAGCATTGATGCCCAACCAAGTAAGTAGGGTGGTATTTACCTCGAACCAGTTCGCACTGCAGCTTCAGAGAGTAGTTTTTTCATGGAGTGCTCAACATCTAGAACTAGCACTATGACTTTGAATAGCTATACATATTTGATGGCGTAGGTCTCTTTTTACACATACACCAAAGGGATGCTGTTTTGTTGGTAGACGCTCGTGAATCTAGCAGCTAACGCTATCTTTGCACAATGGTATCGTGTATCTATAGATTGTGCTTCGTATTTAAATCTAGCAGTAGGCTCCATCCAGTTGAGCCTACAACAAAATGTCGCCAGTTAGTATCAATCAAGAGTCACAACTTCTGTCAGTCATGCTTTTTTAAGCATGTAATGTTAATTCCGTTCCTCAGTTATACACATGTCAACCCATCCTCGCTTCGATGATACTGGGCAAATCAGGGCAAACTTGGGGGATCTTCACCAATGTCTCTCACAACTGCTCAACAAGCTTCTGCAGCTCAGAAGCGACTCGCTATTAGACTTTGAAGCAGTCGTAGCAATGCATTAGAGAATGCAGTTGACCCAATCATCGGTCGTAGTCAATATCCTAGAAAACCACACAAGTCTCCGTGTTTTCACTGCACTCAGATTGGAGCTTTGCAGGCGGGCCGAGCCTCGAAAATACACAAGGCTAGGCGATTAAGCTTGCCTCTGCATTTTTACTGCCAGCGGCAACAAATAAGCAAGCAGCCGTTTATACCTTGGCACCATAGACAAAACCAACTGCAGTGGCATTAGCGCACAGACAGACTGCATGTCTCTTGGAGTAGCGGAACCTGAGTCATCACCATCTCAGCCATGCGATATCTAAACGCGCTATTTGGAATTTTTCTCTTGAAAAATCACCACGTAAATTAAATAGCCCAGATCAGGCGGGGGAGGGGCATTATGGCGTCTGCCATCTGGCACCAGGTGACAGACAGTCTAGTCAGCCCTGATCTAAAGTTCATAACGCACGGACATGGCGGGGTTGTTTCAATTAGGTCAATGCTTTGTTCAGCTTTGATTGAAGTCTTGATTTGGGGGTAGGATTTTTATGAGTCTCGCTTGTCTAGGGCATTGGCTTAGCATGTACGCTCCTGATGCACTAAAGCTGATAACAATGAATCTAGACAAGGCCTTGTCCTTCAAACAAAAAATCCCTTAATAGTGCTCTGCAAAACCCTTCGGTCATGGAAGAAACTCCGACTAGAATGTCGGAATTGAATCCACATGCATCCTTTTTTATCAATGACTGCAACGCTTTCAAGACTTCCCGTTTCTCCGATTTGGTGAGTCGCAAAATATCGGATACTATTTTGAGTCAAGCCCCCCCAACAGACAGAATGATGCCAAGGTTGGTTTTGTCGTCTCCTGAAGGAAGGCGAACTATAGTGCCAGTTAGTTCGCCCCGCAGGCACATCACCAAACCAACGATAGGCACTTCGCCGAACCCGAGCTGAGAGCATCCAACCTTGATGTAATCATCAGCCGAATTCGTGCATTTGTCCAAGGTATCGTATCAAAGGCGCGATTTTCCATCTGCACAAGGATACAGCCAAGGTAGGCTTCTCGATTTTGCCTCTTAGGAACAAACACTAGAATGAGAATATTAGCCCCCTAAAATTCAGTAGGGAGATAGCAAGCGGTAAGGGACCTGTGCATCTCGCAGAAGCTGACCATTGTGGGTTTAGCAATGCGCCTACAGAGCAGGCTGAAAAACGCCTAACCGTAAGATAGCACTGCCTTAGACCCATAACGCAAATCTCTCCGACAGAGGCTCCGAGCAGAGATCGGAGAAAACTTTGAAAAGGGACGGGCCTAGGGGGTTACTGTACATTGGCATCGAATGCAACGAGGGGGCTGAGTTTTGCAACACCCTCCAATATCTCCGATGCCAGCACTACGCCAACAAAGAAAGACATCCAGCATCAGCACTTCTTCCAGCTCCTCTCCCAATTTAATGCTCTATTCATAAAGTAGGGGGTAGATTGCGCAACTAGGATTTTTACAATTGTCTGAAACATCCACCAAACGATGCATCCAGCCAGAGACAAGTCTCTCTGCTAGGGTAGATTCACAAACATTGAAAGGGATCCGGTAAGAAAGGAGAGCAAGAAGCCCGACTATCTTCTCGTCCATGGCGTATACGCCTAGATCAGGAGAACGCTTTTGTAAGCAAAGTTTCGTGGTATCCTGTTTAGAACTTCATGAGCTAATGCTGCCCATAAAGGATATCCAAAAGCCCCCCACAGCGCTACAGGGTTGTACTTGGTGCCACAAGCTGATCCGGGACCGGCTCAGCATAGAGGTGTTTGGTAAAAAACTGGAAATGGGGAGGGAAGATCTTTCGACACTGCGGTCTCGTCAATACAAATGACAAAAATTCGAGATCAGGCTCTGAGGCCTTGCCGCCGTTCTCATCGCAGGATGCAGTGGGCCTATTTCGGTTTATTGCACACTCCGACCCCAAACATGTTGCCAGGCTGTGAAAAAAGAAGCAAATCGTGGACGCCATGGCAGGCAGCAAGTATTCTTAGCATACGGTTTCCTCCGAGAACCAAAGACTTTTGGACTCTTTTATATGCACAGCCTGGTAGATCTCGTGACACAGCGTGGTGCAAAGGTTCAAGGAATGGGAATATGCTTGATTACGTGGCCTTAATATTTCTCGACGGTTACTGGAAATACTAACCCCTTTAGTGCTAGTACATTAGTACATGCATCTCATGCACTGCGGGTTGCTGAAAAAGAAAAGGCTAGTGAGAGATGCCCTAGCACCTGATCTGTCTGGCACATCTTGCAACTGGCCAAACTAAGAACACAGTGTGAAGGCGACAATCCTTAGGGCTAGAGGCATGCTATTAACCCTCACACTTGATCGAAGATCAGTGTGAGAACTATATCTCCAGGATTGCGATTGCATGTCCAATGCCACACCACAAAGCTCTGGCCTGAATAACATGCAATATATTCTCAATGCTTTAACTCTCAACGTCAGGTATTAAAGAATAAAACAGGAACAGTGTAGAATATTCATTTTCATTAGTACTATTTGTGCAGACACCGATATTCCCCCCACAAGACGCATATAAGATCTGTCTTCTAAATGAAGCTTTCCTACAAACTTTCCCGATAGCCTTGGAGCGTCGCCCATGAATTCCTGTGGGTGACTGAGGTTCTCTAGCATGTTACAGTTTGGCGGTTGCCATTTTTGTCTCGGAGCCCCCATGACTGAATTAGGCGTTGTATTGTTTGAAATCGGCGTTTCTAAAGCATACTACCAATGCTCTGACAATAGAGCCTCAGCTCAGTGTAGCCCTGTTATTCAGCTCACGTTGGTAGTAGCAATGCCGCACCTAGGTTTTATTCAAAAAGCCCCCGTGAGCCCGCCATGATTATGCATAAGTCTCGTAAATCAAATATGTAGGGACAAGACTGTTTGCGAGCCCAACATTTTCTTGACCTATATTGTAGTTTGAGCTTTAGTTCTTGCCCTATCTATGTCTAGTATGAATGTTGCGGTCTATCCGAAGCAACCTTAGATAAATATCTACTATACATGATTAATTAATCCAATTGCCAACAAAAGTAAAAAAAAATCGATTATTCTCAGCAAATTTGACTGAATTTCGGTGAAACCAACAATATATCATCCCAACAAAGGATGTTTTACTTTTAGACAGCTCGTCTCTGTTAGTTCTGCACTTATCCCCAAACAGAATAGAACAGTATTAGTCTATCAGAGGGGCGCCTTTTCAGAAGATTAGGAAGAGTAATTGAAGCTTACTCACAATAAACTACTGCCTACAGGGGGCTTAGCACGGAAAGATGTGGGGTGGGGCGTTCAGGCCTTTTGATTGGTGGTGATGCGGGGATAGATCCCTGGTTTTGCTTTCTTTCCCTTCTCTTCGTCTTTGGTTTGGTTCTGTCTTGTTTTCTCCTTTTTTCGACTTCAGGAGAAAGGGAAGTAACAAGCTTGCTGGGGAGAATATGTGCTTCTCTCGTCCAAAATCTGTCGCCAGCTTTGCATAGGGTCAACTCTGTCCGGTAAACAATCCAGCGTCGCCCAATCTTGGTGATTCCAGTAGACGATAAATAAATTCAAATAAAACCAAATCGAACCACTGCACACAAGTCTTGTGAAAAATCAGCTTCGCAATATGTGCGCATAATTTTGGCCTATAAATTAACATATCGGATCCTCCGTGCTGAAAAAGAAACAATGTTTCACAGCTACATTGACAAGCTTTATTAGAGTAGCTCCTAATAACATAGTAAGCTGAAGCCGTCTCGGGTCACAGCAAAAGCGGTACGTACTATGGTGATTTGGCATGAATAATCTTGATTTAGCTCCCTGTCTGTGAAATGTGGGTCAGTCACATGTGCTGTACTACAGGTGTGGCTGAGACAGGTACAAGCAGACTAATGTGATTGGTTAGTTGTGGTGAGGATTAAAATATTCCGATTGGGTATTCCAAGAACAAAGCGCTAAATCAATTCAATTCACACAATGATGTGTCGTATGTTTAGCCGCTTTTATTCCGGGAGAAGCCAGAATCCCACTTTAGGCTTGATTGGAATATATTTAAGGCCTCCTCTCCTGTAAGAACACATTTTAAACTCAACAAAATCTTTTTAAACATCGGGTCAGTGTTCCCTCCCCGCGTTTGCTGCGAGGTCTGCAACCGCTTTGTTTCCTTCTTTCACTATGTATTCTCGCAAAAGATCGACCTTGCCTTCTTCGCTGATGATCTGATATCATCATTATTTTAAACCAGAAATAATCTATTCTACAGGATGGACAATCTAGATTTCCCGGTTGTCAAAGCAGTGAAGGCTGCATTGGTAGCTCTCAAGAAGTAAGTGAGATGTACAGTCGAATGAACAGATAGGATCCGATCTAACCCAAGTCTCCAGTGGATAGAGAGAAAGAATCGGAAACAAAGGCTCGTGTTGATGCCGAGAAACATCGTGCCGCTGAAAAATACAATCGGCTTGCGGAGAACGACATCCATATGGCAGAACAGAACGCCCATCCCTTCACGCATACATTTACCACCTCTACGCGTACTGCTTTCAAACTCTCAGAATACGCCAAAAAGGGTTGGAAACCACTGCCAAAGGCTCAACATCCGTTCTTGGCCACAACTGTCCTAGAAAGGTGCTTCCATGGGCCGATTTCACAGAGCTTCGCCAGTAATAATTCACCGATATTTCTAATGCCTTTGATGATAGGCTATTACTTCCGTCACTTCTAGACATTTGTGTGCTGTAAAGGATGGCTCAGGGATGGATGGCTCACATGATGAGAACTCAGAGAGCTGATATCCCGGAGCTGGTGACTGCCGTATGTGCATCTACTTCACGTGGCCGTAGGCCCTCACTAGATATCTCGCACGCGAGACGCAATCGAAAGCGTCCTGCCAACTCACCTCCTGATACTGATGGCACACGGCCGATCAAAGCACAGTCATCTGAGCGCAAAGTCAAGCCGGATGGCACATGTGTAAGGATTACAAATGGATCGCCAAAGGTGAAAAACCTTGTCATCGAACACAAGCCTGCGCATGTTTTCTTTTTACCGAATCAACAGGTCCTGGAGCAAGCCCATTGACGTCTGGCGACACTGAGAAAAAAGAAAGCCAGACCATCCGGCTGGCCCCAAACTGGTGGCAAAGGCTTTAGTGCAGACGTACCATTGTATGGTTACTCTCGGGCTTCTGTGCGGCTTTATCTCAACAAGCCAACCCACAATCGTGCTCCGCGTCGACTATAAAGAGGCATCGGAGCTCTATTTCCGTCTTCGAACACATCAAGAAGAAATCTCAGTGGCATTTTGTCTCGCGGCTTAGAAGATCCACTAGTTCAGGACAGCCAAAACCTTGCCCTGATCCTGCTTCCCCAACACTCCCAACCCAGGCTGAGATGAAGGACGAACTGGAAAAAATGCATCTGAAGTCGGAACAGTCTGGGCGTGCCCGGAAAGATAGGCTCAAACAGTTCCATTAACAAACCAAAAATCTCCAACGGTAATTGTCCACAGGTCATACGCAAACTCCTCCGCCTTGTGCACCCGCTGTACCCGGAACCTCGTCATGGGCTCCGCCAAATCCAGCACTCTACGTGCAGGTTTGGATGTCCACAGGTTCCACACAAATAACTCCGCCTTGTGCACCCGCTGTACCCGGAACCTCGTCATGGACCCACCAAATCCAGCATATAGGTGCTGGTTTGGATGTCCACAGGTTCCACGCAAACTCCTCCGCCTTGTGCACCCGCTGTACCCGGAACCTCGTCATGGGCTCCGCCAAATCCAGCACTCTACGTGCAGGTTTGGATGTCCACAGGTTCCACACAAATAACTCCGCCTTGTGCAC